>WYDI02037454.1:0-11005 GCA_009867235.2 Psittacus erithacus | reverse complement strand
CGCGTGCCGGCCCGCCGGGGGGTGTTACTTGTTCGCGCCGCCCCCCCGCGGGGCGGGGGGGGGGGGGGGGGGGGGGGAAGAAAGGGGGGAAGTGAGAGAGGAGAGAGGCTGCATGGCTGACTGAGCTAAAATCACGACACCAAGGTTCAACTGAAATTAGTTCTTGTGGATTGATCACTCAGATAGAAAAAAGTCAGACATTTGGTAGGAGAAACCATACAGGTGAACTGATTTTATGAAGGTGAAGGCCTTATCTGTCTGAAATGACTGTGGCTTCATCTACACAGAGTGTCTATAGCAAGTGCTATGTTGTGCTACACTGCTGTGAAACAACCGGTCTGTGACCCAGTTAGGAAAGAAGGGAAAATAACAGTAAAGTAATCCTTTAGGAAGGACTGTAGTCATATGCTGAAAATTCCAAACATACTTCCTCTCCCTACCCTATAATATAATTCTCATATACCAAATGACCAAGTCCACGCACACAATTTGGAAAGCCTCAAGCTGATTTGAATATGGCTGAGTAACCCTGTAAAATCTGCTTTATACAGTGTGCTGTGCCTTCACCTCATTTACATGCTCAAGGATATGGGATATGTCCAGAACATGAAAGGCCAATGCCTAATTTTTCTCCAATGCCTATAACTTACTGTACATATGAATGTAAAATGAGGTAATTTGCTTAAAGCAACTGGTTCTTAGATAAAAATTACAAAATCTCTTTGCTTTGGAAAATACAACTTCTGGCACCAAAATGTTTTCATGTTTTACATTCTGGTAGAGAAGCTCTGAAATACAAAGGTGACAGAGTTTCTTCTAAGGGTGAAGAAGAGGGAATAAGATGGCAGAGAAGCCCCTGACTACAAGCCTTACTCCAAACTGCCCACTTCCCTCCTCACTAGATAAGAGCAGCAGCCCAGAAAGTGACACCACTTTACTAGATTCATCTCGTCCTGGTAATTGCGAACAATCCTGTCAAAAGCATCTATCTGCAAACTGTGGTGACCAGCACTGCAAAGCCTACAGAGCATCAAAAGCACTCCACTTTAAAAAAAAAACATCCTACTGAATTGTTTCCCTTCTGTTTCACTATCTGCAATTACTATTTGTCTTCTCTATTTCAACAGTTACTACTTATTTTTACATATCGGGTACTATCTGTACTATGAAGTTTACAAACTCTATCTTGACAAGTAGACTCCAGTCTTCTATTTCACAAATGCCAGGTCAACAGTACAGTAAGTGCCATAAACCCATTTTTTTTTCACCCCTGGACAATAAATAGTCAAGACAAATATGGGTGTTCCTCATACTCTGAATGTGACTGATCTCCTGCAGAAGCAAAACTTTCAGCTGAATCAGCATTAAATTCACAGGGAAAAAGAAGGCAACTAATACTTTACGTAAAATTTCTAGTCATAATTAATTCACTGATGTGCCTACACTTCCAAGGAAGGGCCTGATAAAAGCAAAAGTTTCCCGACTTTATTTCTTGGAAACTCTCCAAAATTTTAAGCTTCTAATTTCTGCTAATTAATTCAGGAGGAACTGGAACATATGGTGTTATAGAAAAAAAATATATAGCAGGTACAAAATATAGCAAATAAATTCCATAAGAATAGGCCTACATTTTAAAGGGGGAAAAAAGCTGGGAGAGGTGCTCTGCCTTTTTAATTACTTCTTTATTTCTCTAGGAGACATTGCTGGGTGTTCTTACCCAACAACAGCCTGAGCAAAATAAACAAGTTTTGCATCAAGCCATTAAAATCAAAATGTATGCTCAATGATGTGCCAATTGGAAAACACTACAAAAATCATTATTTTCTTGAACATTATCAAAAGAACAACAAATTGTAATACAGACTGACCATGACCTCGTATCCAGTTTGGACACTGTCTGCCCACTGGGTGGGCCTGAGCCACCAGAATGGACCAAGAAAAGGGAGAGAGGAAAAGTGGCCCCAGTCAGAGTGATGGTGCTAACTGACCCTGCAGGACCAACTCAGAATGTAGCTATTATTTCTGTGGTGCTCAGCTTCCCTTTGTTAGGAGGGAGCTGACACCAACTCTGCCCACCCTTGCTAAATGGTTAATGTCTACAGAGCACAACCTTAACATCTGCAAGGTGGCACGGCACTTTCTCCTTGGTCTCTCATGCCCAAGGAGACTGCCCTGACACAGGCATCCCATTTGTCTATGAAAACTGATCTCAAAGTTGTTAAATTACTGCCTGAACTGCTCCTCCTTTACACTGCTTATGTCTCTGTGAGCAAAAGCTAATAGTTGGGAGTGTTTTGCTGAACAGCTTGTGTTTTCCCAGTATGATTGCTCTGAGAATGAACAGTTTCAGAGACTTAGAAATCTACTCTTTCCATATAGGGGAGAAAACATCAGCTCACTCAGATCCAACAGGAATTTAGCAGTAGAACAGTTCCTGCAAATTTTGTGAAATTAGCTCAGACTTTGAGAGACTGGGAAGTAATAGTGACAATAACGTGCAAAAAAAGCAGATGTTCATCAGTTATCACAGTAATGACTACCATGAATCCAAAACTGTCATGGACCCACGGGAGTACTTGCTAGGCAACCTGCTACCAAAGAACATGCAAGCTAACACAAGAAACAACAGACAGCTCCAAGCTAGCTTCAGGTTTATCTTTAAAAAGTTGGGGATACGCAGACCTAAAGGCTAAGGCCTCACCTCAGTCCTGGGCAAATTAGGGAGCAAGTCTCCATGGAAGGCATTTTGAGGATGGGAATATGAATCTTGGGTCCTCTGTGAGCGTCCAGAGATTTGGGGCTTGAGCATATTATGTACAGAGCAGAGGCTGAAGAAACAAAGCTTCAGCCTCAAGAAATGAAGGCAAAGAAAAGGTCTAATCAACATTCTTCCACTACGTGAAGGGGAGTTATAGAAGACACTGACTTGTTCCTCAGACACACAGTAGTAATATTTTAAAAAAAAAAAAAGGGTAAGGTGCACGGGGCGCAAAAAATCCTGTTAGATTAAGATGTAAAATTTCTTTACTGTGGGTGGCAAAACACAGGTTGCCCAAAGTATGGACATGCTGGAATCTCCACCTTAGGAATTTCCAAAGCTTGACTGTACAAGCCCCTGAGCAAGTTGATCCAATGTAGAAATTCATCTGCTTTGAAGAGGCCGGACTAGGCGACCTCCAAAAGTCCTTTCTAGCCTCATTTTTAATATGAGCTGTTAGGAACAAACTGGTAAGCAGTGACATGAGTCTGGACTGCTAGGTAGTAAGTGACCCCAGCAACTAACATGCCTGCCAGTGTCCATTTCTCAACCTGGAATGTTTCTGTGATATACATTAGAATAATAAGCTTCCAAAGCACAGCACTGACTCATTTTAAAAAACCTAGTAGGTGTTAAAGGAATAGGGTGGTATTACGAATGTTATGAGCTGGAGACAGAAGCAGTACTGAGTGATAAATGTGCTTAAGGGTTTTGACCATAAAGGCAGGTGGTTTGTTTGATGCAGCAGAAGTGAGAAGCGTGTAGTATCCTGTGGTTAAAGGAACAACAGAGATGATGTAGAAGAAATGGAAAGCTGCAAAAATGCATGAAATTCAGACTCAGTCAAAATCTTTTGAAATGAGCAAGAGGACAGATACAGGATTTTTGCTTTCAAAATACTTGTGTAAGCTGGATTTGTATATATCTTAGAAGCTCTGTGACATTCAAGCAGAATGAGCATTATCAGCTGATTCTGTGTTACATGGTATGATTTAACTTGACACATCTCAACAATTCATCACAAATCTGAGAGGCCGTGTTTCTACTTGAGGGTAACAACTGCCTGACTACATGTAGTTCTTCTGCAAGGACAGTCAGTATCCTGCAAGTACTGTAAAATCTTAAATAGTATTTACACTACCCCAGTTAATGCAATTCTGGTGCTCATTTTAACAGTAAAATTTATATGCTTCATCTCATTTGTTGTAACAAGTAAATTCTGGTGGTTCTGTTTATCAAAGTATGTATAGTAAAACACAGGCACTATGCACACACAACTAAGTTGAACTTCCTTTAGAAATAAATTTGTTTTAAAAACAACTTCATATAATTAACTCCAATAAAAGTTGCTCCTAAGATAGAACTCTAAAGACGGTTCACCTACTTTGCTCCAAGTAAGTTTGTCTAAAATGACTGTCCTTTCTGATGACTTAGCTGGACAACACTACTGTTTGAGAAACTTTTGCAGCCTTCAGCCTTTGGGTGATTTTTGATAAAATACTTAATTTTAAAGTTGTTTGTTCTTGTATGCATCTTATGATCAAACATTGAGTAGCTATGGACTCTCGAAAGCATCCCAGACTGCTTAATAAAATAATGCTGACCTATGAATTCTCTGACATAAATAATGCAGGTAGGTAAAAGGGAAAGTTTTCTACATATTTGAAGCGGAACTGTACCTGTAATGGCACTTAGTCAGGTCTGGGTTTTTTGTAATAAAGGTACCATTATCTTTTGTGGCAGTGACAAGACTGGGTTGATGACCAGAGAGAAGACAGAGTAGGAGGTCTGGGACCAGTGAGTGATTTCCAAATGGGTGAGAGTAGGTGGTTGAAACTGACAGAAATCTGAGGGCAAGGAGAGGCCAGAAAAAGACAAGGAAGTCAGTGGATATTTGGGTGCAATGGAAAAGCTGTATAATATTTCAGAGGCATCTGGCTGCTGAAGGGAAACTAGGAGGATCATGGGTACCTCTGAAGTGTAAAGGGACACAAGGAAAGGTAAATCAAATAGTGTGTTACGGTGAGAATCTTCATGGATAAACTTGAGTAGGAATAGAATCCCTCTTCTGTCCTCTTCCATCATCATCTTTCTGTCCCATGGTCTTCAAATCCCAGTAACTACAGAACTGCCATCATGACTTCCCATCTTCTTTTTAGATCCCCCCCTTTTGATTTTCCTCAGCAAAGACTAGAATATCAGGCAGAACAGATGAATTGAGACTGAAGACTGGCTGTTACCAGGTTTGGAGACTTGCTAGATTGGGCAGCAGCTTAACCATGGGAACTACAGACAGAAAAGTTCAGGCTAAGCTTCAGTCACTGGAAGTACTAGAGGTATAAGTAGAATTGTATTTAGGTTTACTGTAAGGATAAAGGAGGACAACTTTTCTGGGATAACTTTGTTAGTTTTATTTTTCCAAATCCTGTTAATTTGTTTTGCTATTTTTACTATTTTTCTAATATTAACTGTGATATTGATGCCATTTTAGAAACAAATGTCAGGTATCTAGAGCAAATATAAGACATTTTCTGAACAGTTTGCTGAAAGCTGCACTTTAGAAAAAAAAAAAAATGTTCATATGGCCCCATTTGGAATCTCAACAAACCTACAAAAGGGATAAAAGCCCAGTGATTCTCATTTACCATTTATACCACATAAAACTGAAAGGGATTGTCATGGGGACTTCAACCAGGCACTATGAATCCTGAATCCATGGACTGCATGCCCTCAGGACATTCTGTGAAACAGCCTAGCAGAAGTTAGTTACCAGAGCTGGTCTCTCCCTTGTGTATCTTTAAAATCACCTCAGACATGGCAGCATGCTCTGCCTTGTATGTCCAAATCTCATCTGAGGACCTGGTACTATCTTTCCTATCAGCAAAATGCTGTGAAATACTTGGACTGAAGATATCCTGTAGTTTTCTGTTATTATAAAGGAATTTGCCTTGGAGAGGCTCAAACAGTAAGGCTCAAACAGTAGGGCTGTCCACTACAACTATTCTCAACAAGTTCATGACAGACTTGCCTTTCTGCTTAAACAACTGACCCTTTCTTCCTACTTTGTCAATGTAAAATAAAAATGACAGTGTTCTGATCCTAAGCACTGCTTTAATTAGATACGAATTCCTTTATATGAGCAAAAGGAGATTTTTGTGTTTACTGGTAAATGCCCCCTTAATTACAAATCCACTGAGATAATGGGAAAACAAAACAAAACAAAACTGTTCCATTTACACAAAGTGTAGGGGGAAAAAAACCCACAACCCCAGGATTTTCCTTGTACCTTTTTAGCCAATCAGCAATCAGAACATCTTCACCAAAATATTATTAAAACTATTACAGCAGCTGAGGCAATTTCTTGCTATATATCTCTACAGAAGACACAGCAAAAGGACAGAACATTGACATGTGATTGACCCATGTGGTTAAATACATTTCCCCCCTAAAATTAAAAGCTCTGTCTCCTTTTTATAGTTAGATGTTTTCAGTGAATATTCATGCTTTTGCACCAGGAAAATGTAATGTGGCAGGACACAAGGAAGAAAAAAAGTTCAAATCATATAAGCACAAGTGTATGTTTATAAATAAAAAAATCCCTATTTTTTTCAACCTTCCATTCCTTTTACAGGTAATTCTGTCTGTTGTACATTTCAAGACACTGTCGGAGAATAGAGATTCCTGTACAGCAGCTTTACTTTCTGAGGTCAACATACACAGACATCTGTGTATCTCCCTAAGCCAGTGTCGTCTTCAGGGTAATTTTGTCCACACTTTTCAATGTGTTTAAAAACACAATTCATGCTTGTAATTGAGATGAACACATAAAAAAGTAGTTATTTCAAAAGCCCTGCAAGGCTTCTTTCCAATAATGATGTAATTTTAAAACAGAAAGCTTGAGGAACAAAGTTTCTTCTTATTGAGAGAAAAAACAAGTGCATTTTGGCACTAGATCAGTAATGTATCCAAGTCTGTTTATTAGCCACTTGCTCAGTTTCTGTAAACACAGGTGTGAAAAATAGTAACTCCATAAGTCAGATGAGAGCTCTGAATTGCTTACGGAATTGTAAGCAGCTTTTCTTAAGAAAACTCTGAGTCATAGATGTTGGTTGTACCCTAATGTAGTTGTTTGTAAGTGCTTCAGAGTTCCTTGTTCCATGAAGCTTTCTTTAATGTTAAAACTTTGTAAGATGTCTTTTATTTGGAGTGAGCCAAGTGTTTCACAGGCCAAGATTTAAAACTAAAATACAATGCACGGTAGCTGCTTCCCAGATAGATCCTATGTCCCAAATCCAAAATAGTCTCCCCCTCCCTACAAGTCTGCTTGTTCAGATGCCAGCTCTGTTCTAATCTTTCATTTAGATACCACCCATCAATACAATAAAACAATGTCACATACAATAAAGTCTAAGCAGCAAGTTAATTGACTGCTCTGTGTTTATACAGATTCTTTCCAGGAATTATGTTCACTTAAAAGCTCAATTTAAAGGAATAAAACTCCTTCACTGTTAACAAAAAAGCTCTTCCTTTAAAATAGTATATTCCCACACAGCAGGATGGATCTGTCACAGTGGCAAAAATGGAAGCTCAAAACCAAAACGGACTTGGATTTTGAAACCAGTATGCATTATGTTTTGGACTGAGTTTTCACGTCAGCGGCGGTGTTTGTGCAGCTGTAGCATGTCAGATGTCAGGTACCTAAAACTACAAAGTTGCAGTTATGTGCGACTAAGCGTGTATCACAGCACCTACTTAAAAACATCTTCAGCGCTTAAATACATCACACACATTGCACTGTTAGGCAGCAGAAAACCCTGTAAATGAGAGTTAAGTAATTCAAAATGCAACCTAGACAAAGCAAAATGCTCATCATGAAGTAATATATGATGCAGTACAAAAAACTATGAACAAAGGAATCTTTGTATCTTGTCCTCACCCAGGAAACAGAAGACTTTCAAAAACTGAACCAAGAACTGGAAACCTCCTTTCCCTTCTCCATAACATAACCAACCAAACCCTCATCATGCTGGCAGAATTTGGGACAAGTCTGACTTCAGTGCACAGAAATGTAAACTTGTGTCTATTGCCACCTCTCACTAAGAAGTGTCATAATTGCTCAGCTACAGCATACACTGGGTGTGAGGACTATAGAAATGATGGCTTTGTGGAAAGGAGAGAAACCTCATACTCATCTTCCTGTCCCCAAACTATCCAATGAATATTTAACAGACGTTTGTAACATACATGAAGTTTTTGGAAAAGCAATTGGAATCCCTAAACGCCAGCCAAGCAAATTCCTCTTCTGCACAGGAAAGTATCCACAGGATGGTATTAGAGCATCTCCCACAATTTCTGATAATTTATAGCCTAATACTCTGGAAGGTGAAAATTAAACTTAAACTCCCTCCAGCCAAAGAAACCAGAAGTTCTTCTATCTTGAGTGAATCCCTAAGGTATCAGAAAACCAGAGAAACCCTGTTCTTTACAGTTCTGCACAGCAGGCATTCAAATGAGATGCAGACAGGCACTTTTGGATAGATCCTGACCCAATAGGGTGCTCTGAAAATACCTAGCCTCTTTGAATAAATTAATAAAGCACCTCTTATGCATATTAAAAGAAGGATGGTAAGTGACAGGCACAAGGCAACAGCCTCCCAGGCTTTTCTCATTTCTTCATAGCCCAGAAGAGAAGTACATTTTTCTGGTCAACCACTGAGGAAGCCAGCAGAGCCAAGCCAAGTTGGTACTTCTTGAGAAAGCCAGGAATGGGGCTGCAGGTACATGCTGAAGACAGATAGAAGACACCAGCAGACCCACTGATAACTTTCTTTGTTTCTCAGCTTCACTGGGTGCCTTTACCATTGAAGCCATGGCAATACAGGAACAATTTCCTTGTTCTTTTGCCTTACCCACTACAGCCCCCTAAAGGTAATAAAACTACAATCCAGTTCATTTTCAGCAAAGTAAAATTCAGGAAAGAAAACTCTACCAAACTCTCTCATTTCTAGCAGGAATAACTTTCAGAGAACACACACAACAAAACTGTCAGGAACACCCTATGTTATCCCCCAACAAGCAACAACTGTGGTGGAGTCCAAACAGGAATAGAGGGCCACACTTTCAGTAGAGCAAATGCCTGTTAATCTGCCGCCCTTACCTCTGTCAGGGCCAAAGCTTACTACTGCAAATATCACCGTATTTTTGCAGAATTTTTAACTGATTCCAGTAACCAGTATAACCAATTTTGCATACTCAGGCCTGATTATCATGTTCAAACCACTGATGCTGCTATAAACTTCCAGCAATAGATTTCTCCTCTTGTTCAATTACTTTTCCATCTGCCAAGTGTAAGTTTTCTATGACAATGATTTATAGGATGGTTCACTGCAGCAAGGTTCATCATCAAGTTTCAGTAAACTTATGTCACAGAGCACATACAAAGTTTAAAGAAAGCTGTAAAAATATGTGCTACATAAAATTAGAGTAGCCTGGCCTAATGTCTACCTGCAGAGGACATGACTGTGAATGTTCAGTAGGATAAGAATTGTTTCATATTAGGTTCTTCAGGTCCCTTCCACCAAGACTCAAAAGAAAAGTAGAGGCATCTGACTCTGATCAAATAAGGAAGCTAAGCCATAATAAGCTACTTCAGTTGGTGACTCTTTACACTGGTCCTAACTTCTGCTGAGCAATCACTCACTGTCCTTCACTGAAGTATTTTTCTTAATGACCTGAGGCATACACATTGATACTTTATGCCACCGTTATTCCCATTACCTTCTGTCTGAATAATGAGTTATTTTAATACCAATATTAACTTGGTTTTAGTTTAATATATTACTGTTGCATAATACAGTATAATACAGGTCAGGATAATACAGACACACAAACACACTCAGATGCCAAGATGACCTTGAAAAATTAAAGCTTTTGAAAGCACTCATTGAGATTAAATAAAAGTGAATGCAAGGGAATACACTTGAAGGAAAACAGAAATCAGCTTAGGTAACAAGTGACTCAAATACAGAAATTTTACTGTTTGCCTAAGTAGCTCCTGATGCAACAAATACAAAATGTCAGAATCTTTTATTTCTTCAATGTTCAAGCACAAATACAGGCTGGGCAAAGACTGAATTGAGAGCAGCCCTGAGGAGAAGGGCTTGTGGGTGCTTGCTGACAAAAAGCTCAACATGAGCCAGCAACATGTGCCTTTAGCCCAGGAAGCAAATCATATCTTGGGCTGCATCCAAAGAAGCGTGGCCAACAGGTCAAGGGAAGTGATTCTCCCCCTCTACTCCACTTCTTGTGAGATCCCACCTGGAGTACTGTGTTCACCTCTGTGGCTCCAAACACAAGATAGGCTGAGAGAGTTGGGCTTGTTACAGAATCATAGAATAGTTAGGGTCACAAAGGACCTTAAGATCATCTAGTTCCAACCCCCCTGCCATGGAGAAGAGAAGGCTCCAGGGAGAGTTTAGAGAAGCTTTCCAGTACTTAAAGGGGAACCTACAAGAATTGTTGGAGAGGGTCTTTTTCCAAGGGTTGTAGTGACAGAACAAAGGAGAATGGCTTTAAACTGAAAGAGGGTAGTTTTAGATTAGATATTAAGAAAAGAATATTCATTATGAGGGTGGTGAGGCACTGACACAGGTTGCCCAGAGAAGCTGAGGATGGCCATACCTGGTAGTGTTCAAGGCCAAGATGGATGGGGCTTTGAGCAACCTGGTCAGACAAAGCAGCTGTCTGTTATGGGACACTTTAAAACTACATATAGCAGCATGATACAGTTCTGACAAAAGCAACAGCAAACAATGTGATATAAAAATGCATGTGTTTGAATGTGTACTGCCAGACAAATGCTCTGTATAGAATGTTTTATGCCTGACAGCATGATAACGCACAAGTAAAAAGAACAACAGATGAGACAATACTACAAGTTTAAATCAGGATAACTTTGTCACTTTTTCCCTTTCTTTAAGAGCAGAAATAAAGCACTGTTCCAAGCTCGGGTGCGTTGGTGTCCCCAGTAGAAGGAAATGGGGCAAGAAGGCCAGGAGACCTCCACTGATGGATAATGAGCTGCTGAGAAAACTGAGAGGGGAAAAAAGAAGTGTATAGAAGGTGGAAGTGAAGACAGACAGCCTGGGAAGAATACAGGGATGTTGTCTGAGAAGCTAGGGACCAGATCAGGAAAGCTAAGGCCCAGTCAGAACGAAGTATGGCAAGGGATGTGAAAGATAACAGGAA
>WYDI02037452.1:0-40754 GCA_009867235.2 Psittacus erithacus | reverse complement strand
CGATTCTCTTCCCCATCCCTCCGGGAGCCGAGGGAGGAGGTGGGGGGGGGGCAGTGAGTGGGCTGTGTGGCAGGCCTTAAACCACGACAATATCACAATCAATTATTAATCTTAATGAACTATAAATAAGGTAAATTTAAGTGTGTCTAAAGGGAAAGTTCACAGAGGAACTTTCCAAAGGGTCATGCAGGCATCATCTTATCAGCGGAGAAGAGACCAAACCTAACTTATGCCAGACCATTTGACTAAGGCTGGAACAATGCACAACTCCAGTCCAAAATTATTTTTTTCTATCTAAAACATGTCAGGTAGGAATACTCTCCCTGACATGGTACCTGAAGGTGACTAAATATAGCTGGCAACGGCATCTAACCACAGAAATATGCGCAAAGGGTTCTTTGCTAGCAACAAATCATCTCTCCTTACCACAGAAGGGCACCTGGGTGAACAAGCTGTGCAGTCCAAAAGTCCAGCACAGATTACAAGCAGAAATATTAAGTCAGCAGTAGTGTATCAAAGATATTGTTTCTAAACTTGCTGGTCTCCATAGAAACAGTTCTTATTTTACTGAAAAGTCTGTAAGTGTCTGAAGCTTCAGTAGAATGATGCATCAAATTTGAAGGAGTTAAGGGCAGAGTCAATGACAGGGAAGAGTAATAGGACTGTCAGCACATGGAAGGGAGAAGGGAGGGAATATCTAAAGCTCGTTTGGAAAAGCAGATCCAGTTCACAAATCACTTCCTTGTAGCAGGAGTCAGAAGGTATATAGGAAACAGTATTGTAGACAAGAAACCAGGAGCTGGGATAACTGCAGAAAGATGGAAATTACTTCCTTCCCAAATTTCTCCCCATTGCCAAGAAAAAGGCAGCTTGCAAAGTGCTTATTTGATTTGAATAGGCACTTAGTAAGTGGATCAGAAGCCAGAGATAGTAAACTGCAATTAGTATCTAATGAGCGGAGAATAGCCCATTGCTGCTATTCTGGGTTCTGGTCCTTCCCAACAACCAGGTTCTTGCCTGCAAATGGGTCCTGTAGGTGGGTCTTGTGGGCTGCTCCTTCGGCTTGCCTGCATATTGGGTCCTGTAGGCAAGTCCTTCTGCCTGCCTGCAGACGAGGTCCTGTGGGCAGCTCCTGCTGTTTGCCTGTGGGAAACAGTCTAGGTTTTTGGTTTTTTTTTACTTAAAAAGAACAAAAAAATTAACCAGGAAAATCTCTTTGTCTTCCATGCCTCTATCCTGACCTTAACCAACTGGGGCTGAGTTTTAAGCCTTTCAAAGATGCCACAAACCAAACTAAGATAAGGCAGGTCTGATGATAGCTCATATGATAATTGCCCAAGTTAAAAAGTGTCAATTGAGCCTGAGATCAAGCGACTACAAGTAAGTGACTTGTATAGTTTTCGGAACTTTAGTTATTTGATTCTCCTTGTGGTGCAAAGTATTCCTTTAAGGCTATGTTACTAACACAGCCAAGTCTTTCACGATTCTGCTGAGCTGCAGAATCTGCTGTTAAGGGATGAGCTTTCTAGCTGCTCACAATGTCTTCAGTGGATTAAAAAATTCATGGGTGTAAGTATGAGAGGCAATGAACATAAATTCATAATGAATTTTAAGAAATGTTTTCATATTTTTCTTGCCTGTTTGAACACTTACCTGCCCTCCAACGAAGTTAATAAAAAAAAAATATCTCTAGCTTCTATGAATCTTTGGATATTTCCACCCAAAAGAAGATCTAGTGACACTCTTGTCTACCAGAGGTCCACTCACCTATCATAGCTGAGTTCTTTCAGTTCTGAAATCTCATTAATTCAGACAATGCGGTATCAGATTGAATCAAACTATGAGAATATTACATCACAGCATGACGTTTCAGCATCACCATGCACTGCTGCAAAACTGAGGCATCTTGCCTGGTTTTAGTCCCACAGAGGAGAGGGGAGTGTGAAGAGTGGTATCCTATTACCTGCTAAATTTAGCCATCAGATAGCCTGCAACACCCACAGAGGTGGGAATATCAAACTGACAGCACTGAGGCTGGTGATTTATTGTTGACACTTACTGTGAGTTCCATGTCCTCCTCCTCTTTTTCTTTCACTGGCTTCTCTGGTTCCTCTGGCTCCTTCTCTTGGAGATGGATCTCATTGGCTTGGGTCATGTAAGGCATATCATCTTTGTTCTTGAACTCCAAGCTGAGGATTGAAGGAGGAAGTAGAATTCCTAGAATTACCTAAAGCAATAATAATGATAACAATAATCATCACAGCAAACAAATTACAATCATGACAGCATCAAAAGGAACAATGCCCTCAGGACATTTAGGAAAAGGAAGATATGTGTGTACGTGAGTTTCTATGACAATAGTTTATCACTTGGGGTAAAGTTACCAGAAGTCCATAGTGAAACAAAGTCTGTGACTTCTCTTAGCATTGCTGTGCATGCTACGGCAAATTGTCTCTCTTGAATACTTATTTTATTTGCTTTCTTATCTGATGCACACTATTACATACCAGAATATATTTACAAAATATTACATAAGGTCAGCTGTAGGTGGGATCATGGGGATGTTCAGACCTTGGACGTACAAATTTCCACATTTTACATAATAGACAATATTGGCGTAAATGACACACAAGCAATATTAATTTCTACAAGACAGTTAATAGGTCTCAAGCTCTCTGTGTCCATATACTTAATCCACACAGGTAGTCAAGGTTTAAGCTTGTGTGGATATGAGGAGATAAGGAAAAGCCAGCAATAGCACATGCTGATGTGCTTAGCTATGCAGTCCTCTTAGATTTTGCTTCAGTAACCTAGCAGACATGTAATGCTCATGTTAATGCCAGCTCATTCTTTTCTGCCTTTCCTCTCTCATGATGTGGGAGTGAAGAAACCTTTGTTACCTAGAGTGGATACACAATGAATGATGCTTGGAGTTAAAACAGTAGCATAAATGAAGAGATATGATAATAATATAAAAAGAAGTGGCTTGTCTGTATTCACAAGCACAATAGCTTTTCCTGGTTTTGCTGTAATCTCATGGAAAATTATTTTGTTATAAATCTCTCCCTAAATGACAGTGAAATCATGTAGTTAGCTTGTTGGCAGGTCAGATACAATAACTGCTTGTACTCATCATATCGACAGACAGCATGTGTGTTGTTGTAACCATTCAATTAAGATTCTGCAGTTAGGAGCAGTTAGCGTGTATGAATGCTGTGCCCAACCTTGGAAGAGCTGCCTGCATTGCTCCTGAGCTTGGCTTGTCACAAAAGGCTGAGGTGGCTACAGGCAGACCTGGCTTCCCAGAGAGGCTATTTTTAAGAACAGGCTGGATTAGCAATTGCCTCTCCCCCTCTCATTGGTGCTATACATCCCCAGTGAGACTCTAAAGAATCACATTAATCCATTTGCCAGCTTCAGCAAGAGAAAATTGTCGATGGGAAATAATTCATTACTTATGCTTGCAAATTTATTTGCCATGCCGCCTCTTGCTCATATAGCTTGTAGACGGCTTTAGCCTTAAACAGGCCCTGCTAATGAACTACAGTGAAAACACAAGCTAAAAGCTGAGCAAGGGATCCTTGTGAAGCCCTGATGTTATAAGAAGCTGAAAGGAAACAGAATCAGTTACCTTTGGTTATTCTTTGTGAAAGAAAGGTCTATGTTTTATGGCTTAAAAGATGCATGCTGCAAAGAAGAAAGCATGCAGTGGGAAACGTATTGCTGCACTAATCCCCATCTACCCAAGCAGAGCATCTGCGAAGCCAAGCACAGAACAGTCAACTGAACTGTCAACAGGCACTGAACAAGGCAGCAGTCCTCCTGAAGGGCAAATGGGCCCATGGGTCAAGTCAGAAAAACAGGCAGTAAAGATGTCTCCAAATGTGAGAATGCTTTCTATCAGTAAGGAAAACAGTATTTACACACAATTTTGCAGGAGTATGATGAGAACGCTATCAGCCACTTATTCACCACTTCCATTGGATTAGACCTAGTACAATGACAGTGCATGTACTCATAAGCACTCTCACCATTACTGAACATCTTTTCACACTGCAAGACAGCTGAGCAGTTACCACTTTTTACACACTTGGTTAATGCAGGAGAGAGAACCACTTGATGCAAATATTTCTCAGTTATCTTAGGAAAAGGCACGTCCTGTTTATGTACTGACTGGTGAGTATTTTGGTGAAGGTGAAAGATACCAGCCCTCGGACACAATTTTATCTCCCAGAATTTACCTTGCTCTGTCAGCAGTTTTGCTACCTGTAGAAGTAAAGCTTAAACAGCTTTGAAAATTGAATTATCCTCTAGATACTCTAAGGTAGTTCCTTCAAGTCAGTCATTAGAAAGACTGGCAGGTGACTGCAAGAAAATTTGTACTAGGTGCTTTGGCCTGTTCTGGAGAAGGTGGTCAGAACAGCACCTTTCACTAACGGTTAATTCACTTACACATCCTTTTTCCTTATCTATGTTTAAAATCCTTGGTTAACTCCTCAAGTCACCAGGCAGGGTGACATACTAACTCAATGGCTCAATTCTTCTGATAGCTCTCACTGATGCTAGGGGAGGCTCTGAAGATTACCCTGTTACCATGTATGAGAACTCCACTGACTGTCATTTTTATTTTAAAACAGTACTGACCTTTAGGCCAGAATTTTTGCGCATCCGGAGACGACCCATCCACATGTCTGTGAGCAGCATTTGGCTGCAAGTGTGAGCAATGAAGTCCCTGTGCTTGGCTGCCACTGCGAGCTGCAGGCACGTGGCATTACTCCAGTTCTTCAGCTCATAGGTCAGCAGTTTCATTGCCAGTTGCTCATCCTGCTTATATGACTGGTCCAACAGCTCCACTGCCAACTGGCCGAAGTCCCTGCAACAGAGGGATACGCGTTCATTCCCATTAACCCAAACAGGCTGCTGCAGAAAATATCCCTCTGCAACTGACAGCCTCTGCTAGGGAGGCATCACCTTCCATCATGCAAATCGTGATGTTGACTGTACACATGGAAACCCACATTTTCAAATGTGAGTGGTTAATGATAGGCATATAAATAAGTGCCCTGACTTAGCAGTGGTGAACACCCACACCTACCAGCTGTCTGCTCCCACCTGCCTGCCCACCTCCCTGACATTTCCTACTTGAAATCCTCTGGTTATCTGCAGCTTAGAGAACTGCTTCTGTACTACTTACCCATGACTTAGCGGTCAAGTCTCCTGGAAAAAGGAGTGTCCAATACCCTTTTCTAAATTCTGTGTCTCAGACCTTTAACATCAGGAGAGATTAATATGGAATCTAGTATCCTGGCTTGCTCATCTAAGCATGAGCTCTTGGTTAATTAACACTTCTGCCCAATATTACGTTCATTAGGATTTCAATAATTATTCTGCTTGGGATGAACGGAGTACTGAAAAATCACAGAGAAAGGCTGCAGCCTGACTCTTGGGCCTCAGAAAGAACACATAGACAAAATAGGTGTTTCACAGCCTTCTCATTTCAGAACTCACACTGCTAGCAACTCTGCCTCTCTGGCTGACAGACTGTTTAAAAGCCATTTAGTCTTCCTCTAAAGGTACTGCATTTTTCCTAAATCAGAAATGAAAGCAAGGCACAGATAAGCAAATCTCAGGCATGGTCAGCAGCCTCTCTCCCTCCCCTCCCCACCTCACACCACACCACACACCCTCTCTTTTTTTTTAACCCAGGAAAGTATAGATGAAAGAAAATTCACCTGGAATTATGGTTCAGCTCTTGCGATATGTCATCCACCATGTCATTTTCTGATGCTTCGTGGGCCATAGCTTTGCAGAGTTTACAGGCCACCAGCGCTTTAGCCATAGCCTCTTCCCCATGCTGCCAAAAAAAGAGGGCCATCTTCTGACGCTTCATCAGTACAGCCCACACCATCAGCTCATGGAATGGGAAGGGGAAATGGTTGATCTCAGGGTCATCCAAATCAATATCTACTTCTTCTTCTCTTTTTTTGGTTGTTTTTCTCCCTCGCCGCAAGGGTACATCATCCTGTGAGAATTATGGAGAAATTTTTTTCACCAGTGAAGAAACTGAACCAATTCACACAGTGTATTGGAGTCAGTACCTGAGATGTCAAACATATTCCCTGCAGGCCATCCCCTTCATTTTTTTTTTGACAAAATATTTAAAACAGGAAAATAAAAAAAAAAATATTGGTCCATGCTCTGTAACTGGGAAGTCAGTAGCCTCACACCTAAGTGGAAAAAGAGCTTTGGACTATCACTAAACTGTTCTATCTTCCTAAGCACACAGACCACAGTCACACAATACCCAGAGTCATTTTGGAAAAGCCATCATTAAAATAAAGCTAAGGCGGCACTCTAAAAATAACATCTGTTGTAATGTATCCGCCTTGTTCCGCCTCCAGAAAGTACATATCCAGGGGATGCTATGGTCTGCTGAAGACTTCCCCCCTGCTTATTCTTGTGTTTACTCCCTTTATCTTCTTAAAAGAGTGGGAATCTCCTTTCACCATTCCATCCTGCCTTGGTACTGCATTTTTATCCCTCTTTCTCCATTGCTTAGTTCTTTCTACTGCCTTTAGTTTTTTTTCCCATTTTAGCCTATTGCTTTTATCAGATAAGCTGACCTATTCTGTGCTGCAGCTGTGGACAGCAAAATGAAAGTTGTTGCATAAAATAAATAAGAAAGCATGCTATCTCCTTGAAGCATGGGGGTAGCCAAAACTGTCAACAAAACTAATAGAAATTTTGCCCATGTAAAGATTTCTGCATCATTCTCCACAACTGCTTCGTTTCTCTGAACATGTTTCAAAGTTACATAATTATCTGACTAGAATTCTGCTTGGCCTGACAGACTGAAACATTTTGTTTCATCTTCGTGACAAGAAAAATGATCCATAGAAGGGAAAGAGCATTCTTTTTCTGCTGTCTATCCACTGGAGTTTTATTAAGAAATGTTTCTTAATCTGACCCTTCTGTAAAAAAGTTATCTGGATGAAAAATACAACTTGTGTGGCACATTTCTCATACAAAACTTGAAAACAACTCTTGGTGCCTTCATTACAGTCAATTTAAGCATTATCTTGATATAGTGTACATTTGTCAAAGAAGGAAAAGACATTAAGATTTATCACAGGTCGCCTACCTCCATTCCCAACAGTTTCAGGGCTTTTGGCTGTACAAAAAAGTTAGAAAAATGTTATTTCTCCCAGAAGGGGGATGAAAAATTACAACTATGTGTGTATACATACATACATACATACATGCATGTGTAACATGATGTATAACATATAATACAGAGTATATAATAGGTAATGTATAATATAGGTGATACATATGCAATGTAATGTAATATACATATATACATAGATCAAATAATTATATATATATTTAATTCAACCTTGAGTTTGATCCTATTTCACCAAAACACACAACAGAACACATATATTTTAGTTCAGGTACAATGCAGAAAAGAGGTAGGAATTACTCCTAATGCATGAATGGATTTCTTTGGATTATATCACTGTTTTGGCCATTCCCATGGCACACTTTTGTTGACTGCTGCGGAGCTTCTCCATATGCTGGTTACAGATCTGTGAAATTGTTACTCAAATGCTTTCCTTGATGGAGTGACTAAGGGGAGAATGTCTCTCCCAGCAGCTACAATTACTACCTTTCCTCTCAAAAGTGAAGAATGTGTAGGGAAACAAACCAAATCATTTCAGGTGTTTGGATCTAACTGTTTCACAAAGCTGTTGCTCTTTATAGCCATTTAGAACAATATTCAATGGTATGCATTGCTAAAATCTGAACTGAGACAGGAAATGAAAATGTGAGGTAAAAGTAGGCAAAGAAAGAAGTACAAATCTTACTGGGAGCCGTCAAGCAGATTTTTGTTCATGCTGGATTGGGTCCGTGGCATTATGGATGACAATAAATATATTTCTGTCTTAGAAGGGTAGTAAACTTACTTTGGATTCAGAGTATTGTAATTTATCAAACATGGAAACCACAAAAATACTGAAGGGTTCTTTTGCCTGGAGCCCAGTGACTCTGCTGGAGCCACATCCAGCCAATAAAGCCAATTCTGATTTACGTGTTTCTTTGCCCTGATACCTTCAGGTCACAGTCAAGAAGATGAGCCATGAGATAGGAAATGCATCTATCAAAACATAAGTTTTTCAAGTTTAACTTAGTTGCCTTATGGTGTAATTTGTACAGGCCAAAAGACTTGCCTTTCAAAAGCTGCGGTTACT
This sequence comes from Psittacus erithacus, assembly GCA_009867235.2. Taxonomy (NCBI): domain Eukaryota; kingdom Metazoa; phylum Chordata; class Aves; order Psittaciformes; family Psittacidae; genus Psittacus; species Psittacus erithacus. The sequence continues at coordinate 32,502 of WYDI02037452.1, read as the reverse complement.
CATAATTACTGGTTTAGAGCCCAAGGAGACTGTTTGATGTCCTAATCACACCAGGGCAGCAGAACCTAATAATTTTTTCGCTAAATTTATAAGAAAATGTCTCTTGTATCAGTGGCAGCCTTGCAGTGTGGTGTGGTGAAACAGCTTCTATGTACATAACGGAAATGAATTTGTACACTGAATGCATGTACACATATATCCCCCCAGCCCAGAACCGACTAAGAAGCTACAGTATATCCTGCCAGTGGGTTCAGCCATACAGATGGCAAATAACTTGCTCCTTACCCTCTTGGGCCCAAATAAATTGTGGTACAGTGTTCTGAAACGCTTTCGGGTGTAATTGCAGCGATATGCTCCTCCCATGAGGTACTCTATCACCAAACCAATATCAATCAGACTTATCCGATAATCAGGAGGTAAGTTTCCCTGCAATGAGAATAAGAAGGATGGTTGAGGAGGAGTAAATGCTTATTATTGCTGTTGCTAAATACAATTATGTCAGAATAAAACAAATTAAATAGTTAAAAACAGGAACGTATTATTATGCTGGTTAATTAATTCACCTTAAAATAGATCCAACCGAAACCTGGATATTCTCGCTTGGAAAGAAGACACAGGTTAAATAAGAAGATGAAGAACTTGTTGCAAGTAACAGAAGACAATGTCAGTACACAGTACTCATATTCTTCAGCTGGGGAAACAAGGAACATGACTGCAGAACAAAAAGCATGAAGATCAGCACACTTGAAAGGTCAGGCACAGTTGCTCGACTCTAGTCCTGCAAGATAGCACCTTTTGTGCACCATCTGTCCCCCACAACTCTTTCCTGGCATCTCATGTCTCTGCTGGCACCTCTTTGGACTGCCTTCTCTGTACTGCCAAGGCATGGTGAAGTGACATCACGCAATATCATTTGTTTACATCGAATCAGCTCCTGTGTGTGATCTTCCCATCTTGTCAGTGTTCCCTTCCAATGTTCCAGGGAAGGAAAGGCAGAGGGAGGGGGCTGTATTATCTACTCTAGAGAACTTACACAGGGCATGAGTTATTATTATTGCTTGTTGCTAGAGGCAAGGAGAGTCTGTTAGCACTTTTTCTACAAATAAGCACATATTTTTGCTTAAATTCCACATCTAGTATGAGGAAATAATCTGTATATATGAAAGTAAATATGAAAATTGCAACAAACAAAATACCTGCGGCTAATTCTTTGGGGTTTTGTTCAAGAACTACAGGCCTAGCGATTTTCCTAGATTGTCCCTCCTTGAAGTCCCAACATATTGTACTGAAAACCACTCTAAGCACTGTAATCTTGCCACCTAATTTCCAGCAGTGCCAAGAAGATTGTCTTCCAGGAAATGAACTGTCCTGTCATTAGCAGGATCCTAGAAAAGTCATCTACATACTTGTTCTTCCATTTCTTTTTCTCTCTTATCCCTATGTTACATATTATATATGTCTGTGTGTGTGGGTGTGTATGTACATATATACACACACAATGTCTTCAGCATGCACCTTTTATTTTCAAGGGAAAGAATGGTAAATATGTCCTTGTCTTATTGCCCTCACATTGTGAACATCCTTGCACATCTCTTCCTTCTCTCCACTGTCAAGCCTGAAAACAGCAACACTAAGGCTGTGAGTCCTCTAATACTTACGGCTTGCAAAGCTTTGAAGAAAGCTCTCAGTAACAGATTGTCTCTTACTGCATACAAATCTGAGTCTGCCTTTGAGTTAACTGGGCATTTCTATTCTCCAGAAGCAGTAAGCTTCTGAGACACCTAGCAGGCCAGAACAACTTCAGGCTGGTCTGGTCTCATGGATGTGCTGGTAAAGTGCTCTTGGGGGATCTCTGGCAATGGAAGAACAAAACCCCAGCGTGGGCACATCTGCTCTTCTGTTCCCTGCCTTGGGAGGTCCACAAGGATAACTCTGCTTCACAGGAGGAAAGGGCTAATGGGAAGGGAATGCCCTCAAATCAAAGTTTGCCTCCTTCTCTACATCACTGCCTCTGAATTGTTAGGATGACCATTATAGTTCAACCATCAGTTCCCTACCAGAAAAGAAGGCATGATCTGGCAAACTGTGAATAGGTCACCTAGATCTACAGTTGCCACTAAGAACCCTGTATATTTACGGATCCTTCTCTGTGCTGTATGTTGTTGTGCAAGAGACGTGATTACAAATTAAAGGTGGAAAGAGAGGTAAATCATACTTCTGTGAACCGCAAGTGGTAGCCTCAGAAAAAGAAAAGATTACTCTAGTAAAAAATTAACTCATATAGCCAACATTGCAGAAGGACCAGGAAATTGTAATTGTCAGCTTTAAACTTTTCCAGCACACTATAATAAAATAATCACATTTCCTATAATGATATACAGCACAGCTTACAGTTAGCCTGTAGCTCTTTTTATGCGGTCATCAAAAGAAGGTTAGTTATTAGCACAGAGCAATTTTATGACTGTCATACCTTGCTGGAAATATCTGCATGTCTGCAGATATCTGCCTGGCTTCTCTGCAGATGTGCTTATTAGATTCAGAAGAGAGAAACACTACCGGAGAGCAGATGGCAACTGGTTCTGCAGAAGAGGTGAAGTGGATGCAAAGATCTTCCTTCCTATTGTACTTCAGCCAGGAACAGCAATGCTTATTTTTCTCCCTGCTCACCACAGTACAAAGGGCACACTGAAAGGCTGAGAAAGGCGAGAGGGAGGTAATGCTATGGTGTACCATGCCTAGCAATGGGCTGGGATTCAAAGGGACAGAAGATCAAACTAATTTAGTGACAAAAGATGATCTGCCAACTGTCTTTCAGCAATATCCCTTAGCAGACCCTTTTGCATTTGTCCTACTTTTGGCTAATCTGGTGGATGGGATTTGCAGGAATGCATATTAGTTTATTTGAATGCTGCCATTTTTATTTTTGAACTGTTTAAGGAAAAATAATGTAAATCTAAAAATGAAATTCTGTTATGGTTTTTGTTTGCTTTTTCCCTAAAATATTTTTCTCTCTCCATAATGCTTAAGGCACTGACAGTTTTACTAGAACAAGGACAATGGCACTGCTAGAAGTGGGAGTTGTAGCTCCAAGACAGTGTTGCAGCTCTTCAACAGACTCCTGCTGTCTCAACGTAAGACACTAAAACTGAATGCTTTGATATTATTAAGTGGCAAAAAATACTTGAACACTTAAGAGAGCACAACAGGCATCATCACGTGTTAGCTTCTTGATGTAGTTTTGATTTCTAAAATTTCATAAAGGGGCTTAGATAAAAAATTTCCAATACAGTAACTTAAAGATGCATCTAAACCTCTCACTATATTGAAAGATTTTCCTAAAAAACCCTCACAAATTCACAGCAGAAATACACATTATAGACACACGCATATGAATGGTTCCATTCTAACACACATTTACTTTTCGAAAGTGAGCAGTTTAGTAAAGCTAATTGGATCACCCTTGTGTGAGAAGTTATGCATGTGCCAAAGCACTTGCTGTATCAGCAGACACCTCAAATTACCCTGGCAGTGGTGAGTCTGCTTGTAAATGAAGTGCAGCGGTTTAAATAGGCCAGAACCACTGCAAGAAAGTAAAAAATTTGGATGGGCTAATTCTAGTACAGCTAAGGTGATGGAATGACAGAGAAGGTTTGATTTTTGAGTATGACAGGTACCCTGGTTAATAACCAACTAACCTTCTATGTTCGGACAAGCTCTTCAGGGCTAATGCATTGTTCTTTTCCTGAAGAAATTTCAACTTTAAGCTGCAGCTAACCAATTACAGTATTTTTTCACTTGAAGTGCATTTTTATATTCAGCCTTTTCATTTTGCCTTTCATTTTGCATCCTGCGGAAAAAAGAGTACTTTCAAAATTCTCTATATTGCTTGTTAGTTCCCTGGAAATGTAGCCAGACAGTGGCAGTCCAAACTAAACTTTGAAAGCTTGCATCACCCCAGGGTGGTATTAAGATATATTGATTATATACAATTCTTGGATTAAAGAAAAATTTTATCTGTTAATTTCTACTGATCTTCATCTGCCGGCTGAGCTAGGGGAGGAAGGATTTTTTAAAAAAAACCTGTAGAGGGCAACCTCCACTCACAGACAGGACGTCAAACACGATCAGCGTTTCCACCTGCTTAGTCCGGATATACTGGTTTGTACCGTCTAGCGAAGGAAGTTAACCTTCTACGCTAAGTTCTGTACCCTTGAGAGGGGATGTCAAAAGGCCATGATGCAAACGGTGCAGGCAGAACTGTCTCCGTATGTAGTTATGGAACAGAGAGGATCAAAAAGAAGTGTGAGCACATCTATCTCTAAAGCTGTAAATCTTTAAGACTACGTCTCCAGGGCTTTACAATATGCTGCCCAGGCTAACAGTCTTCACAGCAATACTTAGATATCCAAAGAGAAAATAAATTGTTGTTTTACACGTTTTTGTGTGCGCCTGTGTGCATGCGCACATATGTGTCTAACAAGCTGCCACAGACAGGATGTGGTGACTCCTGAGGTTCAAATTTTTTGGTTTATGAAGCAGGCAGGCTGGTTTTCCAACAAACAAACAAAAAAATTCCCAGAGATTTATATGACTATGTAATACAATAGTAGTAAATTAAATAGTGCTTCTATAATTTGTAAGCATGCGTTTTCTATTTGAGAATTCACACTGATGCAGACATAATTAATTTTTTTTTGTAGCATATGCCCTTTTAAAGAGAGCAGGTTTTAAAATTGGGTTGTATGCATATAAAGCACAGAGTGTGCATATGCATGAAGTGTTGTCTCAAGGAGACACACCACATTGTTGTCTTTATATTTTGTGATTCTGTAATTAGATCAGAGAGGTTGGGTAACTGGCATCAAGATAGAAACTCAAAAAGCTACCATCAGTAGGTGGTCTTGTTTCATGCATGGTGGGACACTTGACTGTCATACAGTGATGTCCATTAAGAAGTTATTTCCAAGGAGGTGTTTTCTTTTAAACTGTTGTCAGATCTGCAGACTGATTTACAGCTTGGCTGCCTGGTAAGGAATCTGCTCAGATATCAGGGCTATGGTGCTGCCACTTTTCTGTGACTGAACTGTGGTTGTTTCTCAGCCAGTGACAAAATGAGAAATACAGGCCCAGAGCTGCATTTTTCTGATGAAGGTACTAGAGGGTTGCAATCACCATGGAATAAAAAATGTCATTGAATTTAGTGCAGGTTTATTGCCAGTGTCTATCAGTATATTCCTGCGTTCTGATAATCTTTGCCTATTTTGATGCCTTTTTTTCAAGAGCTCCTTTAAAAACCTTAGTAGGGACTCAGAAAAAGATATTATTTAGTTACCTCATGTACACATTGCTACGCCTTTGAAGGAGGACTTGGAAAGGTGATGTTGGGAGAGACAAAGATTTTGAAAAACATATTTTAAAGTAAGAAGACAAATAATGCTTGCTTCAAACTCTTGAAGGCACATAAGTAACTGCATATTCAGTAAGAAAAAAATATTCCAGTAATTCGGGCTTGAAGAGAAGTAGCCAGTCTAAGTGCATTCTAGCTTTACTCTGCTCCATCCAAAGGGACTTCTGTGTTAAGAACAGTTTCATTTTCTTCTGTAGGCTTTCCACACTTTCCAATGGTCATTTAATATACTATATGCAGTTGAACAACGATGCAATGCAACATGCTAACCAAAGAAAACTACCAGAACCTTCCTGAACATAACTACTGATAATTCGGCAGCATTATTTAAGAGAAAGACAATTTATGAAGCATTGCCACTCCCCTCCCCTGCCTTCAGTTGTGCTCAGCTGTCAGTGACAGAAGAAATCACCAAAACCTGGGGTATTACAAAAAAATGTCCATTCCTTTTTCAATCTTCCATCTAGTCCCACGTACAGAAATTTCCTTTCTCAAGCATGTTACCTGTGATGTCCAATATACATAATGTGCAAGGCTGTAATCTGTACATACCGATAAGGTCAGCTGCATACTCAATCTCCATACTTGATCCATATATTTAGAGGATAAGGGATTTTCATCCATTGCTACTGCTGTAACACGTTTAATCCTGAACACATTGCTAAAGGTATTTCGTATTTCCTCCCTGTCACTATGCCTTTCTGTGTTTCTGTCCTGTCCTTTTAATGACTCTTTATAATTCAAGATGCATGAAATTAACTTGATAAGAGGTGCAGAGGAAAGCTGTACTGCTTCTTTTAAATTTTTTTCTGCTGAGCAAGATGGCTACAATATACCACACAACACGGAACAAAAAACTCTTTCAACAGGATCCAGCACAGCATAAGGGCTATTTACAAGCTCAGAGTAAACTAACAACATGGAAATTAGCTTTGACAATAGCTGCAGGTATGGAAAAATACAGATAACAGCATAAATCCACACGGTATGTAAGAGCCTACAATTATGCTAGCATAAACACTATTACCCAAGCATCTAAAACCACTGAGAAAGCAAGCCAAATAACTTGCTAATTCTGCTTGTATGCCAAAACATTGTACTTGGTACATACAAACAGGACATTCTGTAATGGCAGCGGAAGTAGAAGGCTCTCACTGAAAGCTCATGCAAAGCAGAGATTGTGTCTAGCTACAAAAAGCAATCACAACATTATCTCCAACCTACCGTCTATTGGACTCTTACCTTTTTGACGTCCCTGACTAGATGATACAGAGTGTTGGATGGTCCATGTCTCTGCAAAGGACAAATAAAGAAGAATAAAACAGTTTCGTATTGTCCAAAGACTGGCAAGATATAAATGTTAAAAAGGTTTTCTCACCTTAGTTGTTCAAAAATTAGGCAACTGAGATCACTTCAATTATACAGTGTTATCAATCAATCAAAAAAATATAGTAACCTAAATACCACAAGAGCATCATTTCACCTGGTTTCTCTTTTGTACCCAAACTTTCAGTAAGAAAACCGCAAGAACTGCCACACTGAAAACTAAGGCCCTATATATCAAATTAGACTCCTAGCTTAGGCAAAACAGAAGCCCAGCACGACATGCACAGCATCTAGGAGACAGTGGAAGGCAAACCAGCTCCTTCAGTGCCAGCCCTCCTGCACAGATCTCCAGTTCCACCACTGGTGGCTCAGAGAGCCCTGGAGCCTGACAGTTCATCTAGGATCTCTTGTCTGAAAGCCATTAACAGCATTGCACAGTCTGTGAATTTGTTGTCTTCTTTTGACTCCACTTGATATGCGGAACTTCCTGCAGCAGACTCCTGCAATTTAACTTGTATGTTACATTTCTTTTCTGCTGTGTTTTTGACTTGATTATATTTTAAAACACTTTTATGGGAGGTCTCTTTGGCTGTAACTGATGATAGATGAGACCACTGCATATGTGCAGAGTCAGTGTTTTCATATATACATTGCTCTGTACTTGCCAAGACTTAGTTTTATGTAACCAGATCACAGAGCATGATGAGACTTTTTTGTGATTCTTCATATGCAACTTCAGATTTGCCTACCCTGAGTGATGCGAAACCATCTGCAAGTACTGACCCTGCAGCAGCTACTATTTTTCAGATCATATCTAAACAAGTGTTGGTCCCAGGACAGGGGCTTGGATGGTCATAATGTCATTTTGTGGTGAGAACAGACCATATATTCCTACTCTTTGTTTTCTATTCTTCAACTAGTTTTTAAACCACAAGTACCCGTTATCTTCTATGTCATGACAGCTATAGTTCTTGAATAACACTTGAGGCTTTCAAATATTGTCAAAGCAGTTTTGCAAAAGCAGGTGGGCCAAGCGCAACATCCTTATTTTCCTGCATGTTGGCTTCAGAAATGGTAACAGATTACTAAGGTTTAACATTTTCCTAGAGAAACCAGACAAACTCTTAACATAAAATTGATCCCCTGGTTTGATTAATTCTACTCTTTATTGTATTCTTACAAATTTGCCATGGCAGAAGTCAAATTCACTGGTTTATAGCTTTCAGGTCATTCTCAGGGCTTGTGCTGTAATCTAGTATTTTTTAATTGGCTTTGTAATTCTTTTGGTGCTAAGGCTATTATGGAATCATTAGGTCGTACATCAAAACTGGTAGTTTAGGCATTTCACAGCCTCTATCTTTTGAATATCTTGCATAAGTAATTTATGGTGCTTTCTTAGTTCACAATAAATTTGTTCAAAAAGCAGTGGAACTGAAGGCTTTCCTCTAACTTATTCCCTGTAAGAATTGGTTTTAGTACAAGAACTACAATGCTTATCTCTGTAGTAAGAAGGCTCATAGGCTTCCTATTCTTAATAGATAGATGCTAGTTGACAGGGAAAGTTTAAGCTGATCAAAGATCAGATGCAATTCTGTCTCAAGGGTAGAGGGGATACCTGTTCCCTTATATTTTGCACAGATTTAATGAGTTCTTTTCATATTTGATATTTTTGAAAGACTGACTTCTGGTCATCATCATCAAAACTGACTTCTGTTATCTCTGGATAACAGCCCAGTGTGACAGCTTATGATGGCAGGGCTTCTGTAAAGTACTGGTAGAAAAAAACTTTCTGAGTAGGGCTATGCACTGTATTACAAGCTCTCTTCAACAGACAGAACTAGCAAAACTAAGAACTAGATAATGCTTTCAGAATTTTTCCATACCACTTAGTAATTCCAACTTACTGGTTCCTCTTGGTAGGCAATAATGATGTGAATGCTAGAATGTGTTTTGCAGTTAAGAACTCAAGCAATCTGAACCTGTGTGGTTTTATGTTAATTTTAAAGGCAAAGATATAAAACTTTCAAACAGGCTTTTAAAAGTCAAAACTATAATTTGTGTAACATTTGGTGAGGACATGGAGAAGTCCTTCACTGTAACAGACCTCCTGAAATCATCACATTTCACCTTCAAATTAATAATTTTATCCCAAGAAGTTTGCATCTATTTGTTTTCTAGTGGCTGAATTTGATTAACAGTTGCAAGATTTTTCTGAAAGCATAATGGCTTATACTGTCAGGAGTCATCTATCACCTCCTACAGGTCCTAACTCACCAGTAACTGTTTTTCAGCCACTGCCATCTGCCTAAATCTCAGGTCTGTCATGCTGGAGTTATAATGACCAGAAATCAGCTGGTACTGTGTGGGGCTTCATCCATGTCTTAAAAAATATGTACAGCAGATTAGGTGGGCAAGACACAGGCATGTTCCATTAAATGAGAGACAAAACTAACAGACAAGGTGGACTTCTAACATGGAATATTCCTGCGACAGATATTGGCTGCTTTGTGCATCATCTTGTTGTTGTAGTATGAGTGGGAGCTACAACACTGAACACAGAGATAGAAAATTTGCCTTAGGTTGGCCCTACCGTATTGTACAATTCCTCGAGCCGGGAGATGGTGAGAAAACGATGCATGCTTACTCCATTTTCTATAAGTAATTTCACAAAATCCACTCTGTCCAACACCAGTGCATCCAGCATTGCTTGCTCAAGGGAGCCCACCTGCAAAGCAAGCGATTAATTCAGGCTGTTCCTGGGCATTGCAGGCTGCATCCGGCTGGTCCCGTCACTCTGGCACAAGAGGAAATCCTGACAAAATTCTGAGGGTTGTTCTTCCTAGCTTAAACTGGGACAATCACAGCTTTAGTCTGTATTGGTTTCACTGATTCAGGGCAGCCTTTCAAAAATGAGTGTCAAGAGTGTAAAGATTTGCATACCCTAGGAAATACAGAGTAGGACCAAGGAACTAGAACTCAGGAAATTGGTGACCACACCTTCACACTCTTCACCATCTCATTATTATCATTATTTTTCACTTTCCTGATTAACATTTTATTTATATGGGACATATTTGTTATATGCACACTCACTTTAATTCTAGCTTTTTTCCTGTTCATGGTATGGAAACTCAGGGAAACTCTGACACCCAGGAAGCAGAAATAGCTTGACTATTTCTTTGAAGGGCCAAATTAAGAGGTCTTTTTATGCAAATTTCTCATTTTATATCTCTTGTAGGTTGGGGTGGTCAGAAGGATGAGAAATTATGTCATACTTCCAGCTTTTAGTTTGTGAACTGATTTCAGCTTGCAGCATTCATGCAAATTTTTGCTATAATGTGGTGATGGAGTGATAATGATAAGGACAGTTTAGTAGCATTAAAATCCTTCCTATATTTCGATGCATAATTATGCCCAATATTGAAGACAAGATAAATAGTCCATATATATATTTTTGTATAAATAATTCACTCCATAACTGAAAAGGCAAGGTTTTTTTAAACTAGCTTCAAGGGGCAGTAAGCTCCAAACACTATATTTAAAGCAAGGATATTTAAACAGAAGCTTTTCTTTTTGTTACATTTTTAACGTGGGGAGTTGTAAATGCTCATCTAATGATAGCCTATGAAATTTTCATGATGGTGGCAAAATAAATGTCGCCCTAATGAATACTATGATCCAATTACACCTTCTGAATGAAGGCATGGTAGGTTTTAGGGAGCTACAGGTAGAGTCCTGTTTGGATTTTTTTTTTATTTCTGGTTGACAGCCACCAGTGTAGAAATTGCAGCACAAGCTGGGAGTATACATCCTCCTCTGCCCCAAGCAGCACTCAATATACCTTCTTTTTACAGCCCTCCCACCGCTGCAGAGAAGCTCTGCCCATGGCGGCCCCTAGGGAACGGTGTTGGCCAGGCAGCCTGTCCCCACAGCAGGCAGCTGGAGCATAGGATGAGGCAGCCGTGAAACAGGCAGACCAATGCAGAGCAGCACTGGGCATGAAGTTAACACCAGCTCAGGTTTGGAGCCACAGCACTTTTGCAGTAACATTGCTGCTCAGCTCTTGTGGTCCATTTGATGACCTCCAGCATCTGTGCAGCATATTTGGACATCTGAACACCACAAAATTCAGTATTTCTATATAAAAAGCATTGCTTGAAGAGCAAAAAGAAATTTTGCCTTGCCATTAGTTTATAGTCTAACACTGTAACATGGCTGGAAACAGACACTCGCTTTTTTCAGCTTGCAGAATCATTACTTGATAGCGTAAAAGTGTTGCTTCCCGTTTCTTTAAAGGTGTGGTCTCTCAGTGTTAAGGCATCGCTAGATGTCACCATTTCCTTGAAAAAGCAAACACATTAATGTCTTTGTAACTGCCTGCCTTCAGGAGCTGTGAATGGGGACTTTGTGTTTGGCTGGGAGCATGACAGTATATTCTATACTGTGTTAAACCACTGCTGCCAACAGAATGGATTTAATGTTGAGTAGCGTTTAAAGTGTTTCAGTAGAAGATGCTGTATATATACTGTACCGGCCACTGTTGCCCATAAATAAAGATCTGACTGCGGGCGATGTCTACTCTGTTCCACGCTAATGCTAGGCTCAGCTGGTCGGGAGCAGATGCGTTAGCTCCTGTGTATACATACAGGGGTGCAGGGAGGACAGGAGGAGAAAAAAGAAACAAGAAATACTTTAGACTCAGCCAACAGACCACCATGGTAATTCCTCTCACAGATGTCCATGTCATTTCTGCAACTGATAAATATTAAAACAAACCAAAGCCTTCCATTGTCCCTGAAATAAAATACTGTTTCTCAAATCTGAATTCATGCTTCTCAGATTGTCTCATAAATGTTACTTTTTTCCTCACATCCCTGTTGAAAAATACAGTAGGTAGACATGACATCAGCAGATGCAACTTGCAGAGGAGTGAACTGATTTCTCTCCTCTTGGATGGGAAGCAAGAGCAGAAGCCATGTGGGATACTGATCCAGCTGCAGAATATGCACACACACACAACGTGCATATGAGCACACACATATTTCTGCACCTAGCAGAAGTTCAACTCACACAGACCTACTGATTTCAATAGTTGTGCATTTTATACACATTTTATGCATTCCCACCTGATAAAGTGGGGATCCTGTACAAGCACGGGAATTTCTCCTCTATGAGGAATCTTGGTGGGACAGATTTCCCTTCACACGTGCAATAGGCATGTAAGAATGCATGTTATAAAGCTGTTGTCAAGGTATAATGTTTTCAAATTAAATAAGAAACTATGCAGATGATAAGGTGCATCTGAAGTTGTTTGTTTTTTGGAAAAGAGGTTATGTTTTTCCCTGAAGTTTTAATGTACGCTGTGGGACGTTCCTGCCCGGCTGTGCTTTTGTAATGTTTCACTAAGGATTTAATGGTTATTAGCTGATTTGTAATAATAAAACAGTATTTGTGCTCAGTGTCTTAGGGAGAACTGGCCCAAATGAACTTATCAACCAAAAAAAGAAAGGGTTCTTCGACTTCTGACTACACAGTTGCTTGCAGGGATCAGGTAATTGTATAAAGGCTCATTTTTTAAAGGCCTCATATCTCCACTGTTTTCTTGTCTTTATTAATTCTTGTACTGGTATCACGGAGTGAGGACAAACAAGAGCTTTTCATTGCTTCTGTTCCCATTTCTGTAATATTCAGAATCACACACTGGTCCAGCTGAAAGTGGACCCTGAAATTGCAGGCACAGAAAATGTGAAACGGAATGCGCTGGCCACTGAAATGTCCTATGAAGCATATGGTCAGCAGACCTTTGGGAAACTTACCCTACAATTTAATTTTGTAACTCTCAACTTTTCAGCCAGTTCACTGCCATGAAACTTTGCTGAATACTTGGCAGTATCAGCAGCAATTATTTGGGAGATGTTGGACTGCAGATCATCCACTTTCATTTTATGACAGAAATGAGCTCTGGCAAAAAGGTAGGTGATGCAGGAGCAGAACGACAGAAAGAAACGAAGATGACAAAATCAGTGAAAAACAGCAAAAGACTCTTCTATGACTAAGAACTACATAGGACTCAGCTTCTCATTGCTATATAACAAGACATAGACAAAATCTCTCACAAGAGACTTCATGGGGGATGCCAACAACATCTGAACTTTTCTGAGTTTCTTACACAAGCAACATGCAACATTCAAGAACAGAAAATATTTACCTTTGGGAAGGGCGAAGATGTCTCTGCAGTTATATTTATGAAAACAAAAAAATACTACCAGCAGTGGGTATGATAGTGTAAGTTAAATACAGAAAGCAAATACAGTTTTCCCCCTTTCTGAAGTAAAAAACAGATCTTCTCAAAATGCCATTGGATCTTCTTTCTACCCATGTGCCTGCAGAAGTGAGAGCTTTGGCAGGTGCCCAGGCAAGCTCTCTGGTGAGCAGCGGAGGAGGCATATGTATGAACTCCAAAACCTAGGGACAGTCATGGCGATCCCCCAACCTGGTACCTTTTTGCACATGTGATGGGCAAGCTCCATCTCCCGATTTTCCTAAACTGACCACAGCATGCTGTCTGGGTAGCCAAGGGTGCAGCCTGGTTAGAAACCATTTTGGCTCAAGAGTAGATCAGATGGACCTGAGGAAGGAAGTGGGCTACTTACACTGCCCCCACTTCAACCAAAACTCAAGCCAAATAATAGAGAAGCCAGGTGAACACCTTCCGTCCCCAGTCTGTGACAAGAAGCTTGGCCTTCCTGTGCTTTTTCATGCTTTAGGAAGGACACAGCTGCTGGATGATCACAGGGTCTTCTGGTGGATTTGATCATGTGAAAGAGCAACTGGCATATGGTATGTGGGGGTGGCTGTATCTCCAGAAAAGCCCCCAAGCCGTGCAGTTCATCAGAATTGTTTTCTTTGTGTGTGCTTATTGCTCCAAACACCAAGCAGAGAGAGGAAAGAAAGCCATAGTGGATGGTTGCTCTCAGAGTGAGGTTTGCTGTTGCAAAGGCCTTGCACCTTCCTCCTCTTTCCTGTCTTCCCTCTGTGGTTTTCAGGTGAATGTGGATTACACTGGCGTTACACAAGAGGAAAAGAAAAATAAAAGCTACAGAAGTCTGTGCAGAGCAGCATATGGGCTGCGGATGCCATTATGCCATTTAATCAATTTTATTCCAGGATGAACTGATGACTTTTGACTCAAATGGAAAAAAAAGTATTCAGGATACTTCAGATGGAATTTTATCAAGTATTAAGAAGTAAAAATAATTCCATTAATACAAGAAAATCTCCCTAGAACAAACGTGAGGTGGGCTTTCTTAAGATACTGTCTCCTTTCAATAATTTCTTTGAGTGCATTTGATGCCAAAGAACATGGATTTGAATCATTAAGAAGAATACAAATAGTGACCTCTTAGAGGAATCATCTCACTCAGGAGTGTCCCTGTATTCAAATCAAAGCCAATGAATATTTGGGAAATCAAAAAACAAGGTAGACTTAATAGCCTATTGCAATACTGGGGTCACACTGGACCCACATCTTAGGCCCTTAACACTGTCAGTAGTGAGAAATTAGCACTTCTGTATACTTCTGTTTCATTTTGTCTCTTGGAAAGATTCTCTACTTAGTTGTGCTATATTATTTTCATTACTGTAATATACTTACTGCTTTTAACAGTGTTTTAGGCACTCTGACTACGGTCTCTAATATTTACCCAGTATTCAGATGCCTGACTGGCCCTGGTATATGTTCCTCAAAAGAATGTCTTATGACAATACTGACTAATGTCTGCAGTGTGACTCTTTCTTCCCTTCCTCTGCTTCTAGAAGAATAGTTGAACCTGTAATGCAATGCACTGATCGGCAATATTTTATTTCAGTATAGAAACTTCTGGATATAGATAGACAATGCAAGGGTGGCGCAAAGTTAAAAGAACAAGGTGATCTGAGATAGCTGTTAGTTCCTGCAGATGCTAACTTTATGCTCTTAGGCAGCCATCAAGGAGTGCTTGGATATCTTACATAGATTCTTCTGGTGAAAAGTCATACAGTCTATCAGAAAACGCAATAATCCTTGATGATAAAGCCTGGGATCATAAACTTTACCCTGTATCCTAGGTGAGCCAAGGTACATGTCAGACTATTAGTGTTGTGCTCTTGCAGGATCCCAGATTACTGAAGAGATAAGACTACAGGCTTTTGTATACTGGCTAAAGTTTACTGTGATCAATGTAAACCTCTAAAGGATTCTCTTGGGATAGTCTGTGACAACTAGTGCTCAGAATCTTCAAAGCCAAAATGACACAAAATTGATCTATCTAGACACAAAAAGGTTGTTGGAGATTCATTTCCACAGTGCTTCTAAGCATGTTAGTGTCCTCTTTGAATAATCATTTAAAGAAAATAATTAGATTATAGAGAGTGGCAACCCAAATTAACTTTCTGTTCTACATCTCAGTGGGTCTTGCGTTTCAGCAACTTTTTGGTGAAAAGGCTGTGTTTCTACTGCATTTGCTACAGGCGTCTTCCTGGCATTTAACAAATCAATTGACAATAACAAAGCAGATAGCAACAACAGCTATAAGGGCAGTAACCAGGTATCTGGCCTAACTCTGAAGTCCTTCTGTGTCACTGATTTCATGGTTGGCAGACCATCACAATGTCTTCTAAGACCATCTGATACTGCATGATAACCATTCAGTGGGCATGAATCATGACTTATTCACAGGCTGGAAAGTATGCAGAGACATCAGATCCACATTAGCTTGACATAGCTCATCTCAGAGGGTTGCCTGGTGTTAATACTCCATATACCACACAGCACCTCTTTCCAGGTGCTGACAATTGCACAGGGAAAGCTTTTACAGCACCAGCTGAAACATGTCTGGCACTCCAGACATTGTAAGAGCTTCATGAACTAGGGTTTTTGATGCCACTCCAAAACAATTATATTTTAGAACATCTCCATATGCTGTCTTTAACTTCCCTGTCATATGCCTTCTGCTCAGTTAGCAGCTGCAAAAGGACAAAATCAATTAATGTTTGACTTCCAACTGTTCAAGTTAAGAGAGCACAAACAGTTAAACTGCATCAATACATTTACTTGCTATAAATTCACGCAATTTGAAACTTCCCACATTTACATGTCTCTTGATTTTTATCTTTTTTTTAAAGGAATTCACAAGCCATATGCTGTTGTGACATCCATTCAATATAAATTGATAACCAGTTTGGATGCCATTCCCCAGTTTATTGGAAATCACTTCTAAGATAGATAGATCTGCTGACAAGATTAAACAAATGACTCATGAAAACAAACAGGGAAATAATGTCTCATATTCAGTGCAGGGTTGGGATCTGTGAAAGTTCCTGCATTGGCACTGTGCCTGATGGCTGGTTTAAAGAGAGACTAGCTCATCACAAATTTTACACAGCAAACAGGAAATGATACTTCCTGTTTCCCAATCCTTGTCCTCCTCCTACTCTCTGAACAAATCACTCACACCAGGGTGGGACTGGTAATTAGCTGGTATGTGCCTTGAATACCGGCTAGTGAGAACTGCAAAATCCTTATCAGTGAGACTGAGAAAAAAATGACCAATAATCACTCACACAGTTCTGTACTTTTCTCTGCCCCCTTTTCACACAATACTGAAGAGGTGAAAGACATTAATTTCTGAATCTAAATTTATGAATTTCACAGTAATTCAGACCCAGTCTTCAGACTTGGTTACTAGTAAATTAATAGACAAGTGGTTCAGCATTGCCACCTTAGATTTCTTGATTTGATGAAAACCCAACTATCCATCACACTGGTGAGGTATACTTATGGAAAGGCAGCATTTCTTTCAGGGTGGGCCAGAAACTTTGTACAAAGACATGGTACAAATAAGAACAAATGACTTGCCTGACTTTGCACAAATTGATTAAAAACTTATATAGACTTTCATTCCCTGTGATCTAAAAGCTCAGATTAACAAGAGGCACCAGATAAATTTAATCTTCACCGAGTACCTTCATAATCAGAAAGTGCTGAAGAGCAGAGAAGATGAGGTGTAAGTCGTAGTTCCTCTGGCTCTTAAGCAAGACACAAGCACTGCTGCCCATCAGCAGACTACCAAGATTGACTGGCAAACATGAAAGGAGATGTGAAAATTACACAGATCCAGGCACCTTTTGAGCTAACAGAACTTCACCACTATGTCTTGCACGACTATTATGAAGAGGGAAGGTAATTTTATTTTACTAAGAAGATGACAGGATCAGTTGCACTTGCAAAATGTATATTTCAGATCAGAGGGGATTACTCATATACACAGACTGCACCTATAGTACAGTTACTCAAGTAAATACTGTAAAAGAATTTCAAATAGAAAGCAATCCTTCCTAGGCCTATGATCTAATTTTTCATCTTCTAAGAGGCAGCTTTCAAGGTGGTAAAAGTCTTCAGGGATCCATACTGGGATTCAAACTTTGGAAATATACCTAGACAAAGTATAATCACAACTTTCAGACAATCTGTATCTCAATAATATAAATCAATAGCAATAGTTTCAGTGATTGTCTTAAGAACAAAAATGAAGAAAATTGACTTTACAGTGAGGATAATAAAGGATCCAGTTATACTTAAGATAAATTAAAGTTTCAATTAAAATATTTCCTAAGGATAGAAAAGAGGAATTTGGTGACGGATGCAATTCTTATTCCTTGCTCTGAATAAATCTCTTGTTCCTTACTTCATGATGACTTACATTGTTTCTGTGTGAGGATGTCTAAAATGTCTCGCAATTTAATTATGCAGCTGGCCAAAACTTGTTACCTCAGGATAGTAGCAAAATAGACGTTACCTGCAGCTGAAACAACTTGTATCTTGATGGAAATGAGCAGAAGTAGTGGAGAAAGCAAAACTACAGAAGACTAAGGAGATGAAAACCACTGGAGCAGAATAATTCCAGTTCATTTCCTTAGCTGGTAGCTAGCAGCTTGCAGTCATACTTTTGAGGTGGCCAGTGCTTGTTTACTCCTCCTGCTCAGATTATTGCCTTAAATGTTTGAAGTAACATTTGAAATGGGATTTGTAATTGTGTAAAAGGTAAAACACTATTCTGCTTGGTTAGCTGAAAATTATTGATGCTTTCTGTTTTTTCTCTTCATACAGCTTTTGTATGCCTGCACAGGAAGAAACTGAGAATAAAACCAGCAAGAATTATTCTCATTACCTTTTGAATACCTAGTAAACCTATTAAATTTTTTGTTATGATTCAAATTCAGGTCTGCCATACGGCATCATGGACTCTCTTTTTCAGGTGCGGGCAGTATGGCCTGTACTACATAGCACAAACCAGTTCAGACAGCAACAAGATGAACATGGTTGATACATGCAATTTGTGAAAAGCCATTTGGGGAAACACATAAAAGAAAGGCTAGAAGCTCCTAGCCACTGCCTAGGTAAGTAATCATCCATCAAGTAAGTACACATGCTTCAGAGCCTTTCAAATCACACCTGTTTCTGTATTCACAAGCAGATATTAAATTACCCAACAGTATCAAATTTTGAAGAAAGCCAAGCTAAATGGTGTGTCTGCAAGACCGGGGTTTATACTGACCTGTAGCAACAGCAGATTTATTGTCAGACAATCTTTTAAATTGTAACGTAATGTCTTAGAAAGACTTAAAGACCTTAAGATTAAAACCCCTATTACTCCAGCAGCTAAATTCTTAGCTTTATCAGCTAAGAAGAGGGTGGAAGGAATCCCATGCAGTTCCTAGACTTCCCTAGGATGATTACGGGAATCATTTTACTTTGACAATAGTGCCAGTTTTATCTAGAGAGAGATAACCTCCTTCTGGATATTCTACAAGCCACCCAGGTAGTCGAAGTGTGAGACGTTCTTTGGCTGTCTTCTTGTGAGTACTGATCTTTTCAAGTAATCAGTGGTGTTCAACACTGATGTTTCTTGTGATGCATTAGTGGTTGTGGGCGGAGAATAAAAATTCAAGAAGGAAAAACAATAGCTATTTAAACATTAAAAAAAGAGCTGGAATTGCATAAAGCAGTTACAGCAAAAAAGCATGCTTCAATTTCACAGTATAAATTCGTAGGTATTGTCAAAAAATGCAGGTTTCAACACAGCACAGATAACAGAGTTAGTCCATTTGGGTTCATACAGACTCACTGTGGAGTGAAACTCCATTACCTTTTAGTAATGCTGTCAGGATAGCTAGATCAATATCCTGGTGTCCTTCTGATCCCATGCGGAATACTGTGATCTGAAATGTTAAAAGACAATACCATCATTGAAACCAGGGTACTTTTTAAAAAAAGAAATTAAATTAGGGCAGCAGCATTTGGATCTCAAAATGTCCTGATGGCTACAAGATCATCTTACTTCATACATTTTATGAGAATCTTATTAAACAGGATTGATACACTGTATTTTTTATGAGATAAAATTTGTAGAAATTTTATTACTGAACATATGGAAGAAAAGTGTTCAGTGATACAGGGTGAAGTTAGAGATGAAGGAATGTTCTTGTGTTAGATTAACATTAGATTTAGTATTCACAATGCATTACTAGAAGAAATTAGGTATACAATAGGTGCTGGATCTAATTTATGGCATGTGGCATTGAATAAATATTTTTGACTGAAATTAGCAATCTATTCCAACTCATGATTTTACATAGCAGAAAGTCAGATAAATAACCTACGAATTAAGCTTCTAATACATGCAGAAACATGTAGTCAGTGACCCATCACTGTAAGATATAAGCATTGAAGCAGTGAGATGAGATACACAATTCATAGAGACAAAGAATGAACACAGGGAGGCTGTTATTTCAAGCCAGTTTCACTCTTGGCTAAGACTGCACTAAGACATGCAGAAGTGTAAATCCCCATGCTCCTTTGGTTGCCATGGCAGTAGCTGCTCCTGGGCCTCTGCTTCTTGTGAAGCATCAGTGCCTTTCCTTTACTCAAGAAACATTTTGATCTGAGTACCTACTACATTTTTTTCTTTTTCCTTTTGCCAGTATGGACTGCTTTAATGCTTTTTTTTTTTTTTTTAATGTAAGTGTTATCTTTAATTGGGAACTGTGCAAACACATTTTAAACTCATACTCAGCAGCATGTGTTGCCCCCACATTCCTAGATTCCTATTCATACAGAACCACTGAATTGTAGCAGCATCTGATGTCTGGAAACATCAGGACACAAATAACAGTGTACTTTTAACAGGAAAAGGAAGTATAGAAAGTGGTCAAGGCTAAGACAATACTTTGGTGACAAGCTTAAGTTTGCTTGCTGGAATAGCTCTGCAGAGTGTATTCCAAGAAATTCATTGTAGCCCTCCTGTAGCACCTATTCTACCTTCACTTGACTCTAGAGCTCTAGGGGTTCAGAGGCTGGTAAGAGATTTTGGCATCAGTGACAGTAGTACAGGATGTTAGACAGTGAAAAGGCAAACTAGATGAAGTAATAAGAAACTGTCTTAGCTCAATCAGTCAATTGATTTGGATAATGACTAAAACAATTAATGTGAGAAAACATTGTTAAATGTCCTCCCCAGTTGAAGTAGACTGTTTTCCAATTAAGCCCTTCAAAGTGTTCCTGAGACAAAGCATAAATACTGAAAATTATACGTTAATGCTGTATTTTCTCTCTCCCCCTTGACTCAACAGATGTTTCTGGCAAACCACTTGATGTCTATCCCCATACTACAAGTTGAATAGAATATAATAGTTTCAGGTGGAAGAGACCTACAGCAATCATCTTGTCCAACTGTCTGATCACTTCAGGGCTGACCAAAAGCTAAAGCATGTTATTAAGGGTGTTGTCCAAATGTCTCTTAATAAGCCAAATGCCAGATGCCAAATGCCACTGACACGGTTGGGGCATCAACTGCCTCTCCAGGAAGCTTGTTCCAGTGTTTGACCACCTTTTCCTCAGAATGAGAAGTGATTCCTGATGTTTTTCCTAATTTTTTTCTTATCTCCTCAACAATTGGCAAGGAAGCTTTCCCTGCAGTACAAGCTGTCTGCTTGTCTGACCTGTAGAGCATAGGTCATGTGGGTAGAAATACACATTTCTATATACGTCCCATCCTAAAACACAATAAAAACATGAGCTGATGAGATCAGCCTCTCCACTGTACATGTTCATGACGAGCTCCCCATGCCACAGATGACAAACTGTGCCTCAGAGGTTAGCAGCCAGCCAGGCAGGTCAAAAGGCAGGAGGAAGAGAAAGGCCTTCCTACCCAACCCAGCAGGAAAGAGGAACATCTCCCTTCCTAAGGGCAGCTCCGGCAGGTGCTGGCAAGAAGTGGGTGAATACAGTATTGTCACAAAACAATCTGTTCGTAACATCCTCACAATGGTTTGCAATTTCCTACATGATTTTTTCAGCAACAGGCATCTCCGTAGCACTGAAAGAAAGTGTAACAGCCTGGCAACTGGATCAGCTAATGCTGGGAACGTCTAGTTTGCGTCACTGTGCTTGGTGGCTCCACCACACAGCAAAACACCCTTCTCCTGTGAAGGAGAAGGTGAAGCCAAAGGTGAAGCAGTCTGCACATCAGGGACTAAAAATACTGAACAACAGGAGTTCAGCGGAAGAACAAAGTACATCTCAAAATAAACACATGCTCAGTGAACTTCAGCTTAATTAAAAGGCCTCATGTAAATTGCAAGCACAGAACAGCTTATCAACACAGGCAAACTAAGTGAAGCACTTTGCATGTATCAGATCACATATAATCCTAAATTTCCTACTTCTTTTTCATCCCTCCTCCCTGCATGCCTCAGAAAAACCCACTTCAACAGAACAAATTGCTGCTCTGTTAAAAGAGAACTATGTAATTTAGTTACATTAGAATAAAAAGGATGTCTTTTCACAGTAATTGTTACTTCATTATTAAGATGTCTAGTGAATTCAATTAATAAAATAAAGAAGATAAATAACTGGGAAAAAAAGATGGAAGTGGAAAGAATGCTCAGGCTCATACCAGAACTGTTACCATTTGGGGGATCATGCTCAAGACTGAAGTAGAATTTTAGACAGAAACAATGCAAAATATCACGATACTTCACTCCAAAGTGCTGACAGTTCAGCAGCTCAAAGACTTAGCTGATACTGTGGTCTTTCGCCTGTTTTGAACGCACAAAATCTTTTAAGGTGGTAAAGAGGCATGTTCAACCTCTCCTTACCATTTAGGTTAACTCTAACTATCCATAGCTACTTTGTCTCTGTGATGGGTGCACTCCTGTTCCAACTAACGGAACTTTGGCCCTGGCAGATGCTCAGCAAGTAGGCTTAATGAAAGTTAATATACTGTGTGAGGCTATCAGCTAGAACTCAGCACGAACCCCCCAAAAAAGTTTGGCTGGAGACTGGGCTTATAAGCAGCCAAAACTGCATGAACACAGCAGAAAATCTGACTACAAATGAACGCTTCTCACAGCTAGTTATTCTTTGAACATCCTTTACCTCCTTTACCTGGTGAAACAGCTTTTTATCAATCTGGACCTCATAGGCAGGTCTTTGCCCTGCCATGGTTTACCATGGTTTTGAGAAGATGAATTGTTTCTTCTTTCCACTATTGCCCTAAAGCTTGACCCATGTTTTTGTTCATTCACAAAGTGGAGGATTTAAAATAGGACTGCACTGCAATTAGGCAAGGAGCCAACGCTGTCACACTGCCAATATAATCTTTATCTCTGTTGATAAAATCTTAGTCCTGATCTGCAGCATTCTTCACATGTATCTTGTTCACCTTGTATCTGTGCAAGATGGGTTGGCTGCTTTCACTACTAGATGTCAGAGATATTTTAGTATAGGGACATTTGATTTTAACCAGCTAAATGAAAATACTTCAGCACTCATGGCTCTGCAGAATGAATTTTGGGAGATGAGGCTTAAAGCTGCAGCATGCTGGCTACTGAAGCATTTGCTCCATCATCACTTCTACTTTACCTGGCGAAGCCAGATCATTACCAAACCATGTAGTTCTCCTTCACTAACTATTCATGACCCAGGAAAAAAGCAGCAGGAATTAAGGAATATCACTGCTGTGTTTTGAGTTCCAGACCAACAGCCTGGGAGGAACCCCACGTATCTCCGGCAGACCTGTATTTCTTATCCAATGAAGCTTTATGTTAGGCTGCTTTCTTGCCTGAATGATTCACTAATGATTCAGGGCTGTACGTGCCCCCAGACTTTTTTCACAACTTCTATTGGAAATGTATCCCCAAATGCTGCCCCTTTGTTTTTTTCTGCCAGATTCAGATGTGGATAAAAGGAGAAAATAATCAAGCTTTGTAAAACACCGAAACAGAAAACCATCCAATTTGTATCTAGATGAGATCCTAGTGCCTTGTGTGAAAGGCTCTCTTGATCTTTCCAGAATGAAAGCATGGATTTTGTTTCTGCATTTTATGAGTACAGTTATGATGAGACAGCAACTGTTCCTAAAACATAAATTTACTTTTCTGCTTACACAGCCCCTGTAGTTTTTCTAGCATCCTTTAACATCTGTAGTCAGAGGCATCAGGAAATAGGGACAAATCCTGAAGTACTTATGCAGCCTTTGCACTTAGAAATGTTCAGTATTGTTTGGTCTCAAAAAATGTGTTTGTCTATCTTGCTGGAGACCTGTTCTTCCGGTAATTTCTCCAAATTAACAGGTAAGAATTTTATGTTTGCAACATACTACTTTAGTTTCAAGAGTCTTAAATATATTTGATATCTTGCTAGTTGCCATTTACAAGTATGCTGGTGGGTAAATCACTGCAGAGAATGAGAAACACCACATTGATGTTGTTGAACTAGGAAACTGACTAGAGTGTCCTGGCGGACAGAGCCCTGTTGGAATGGGGTACAGATTCTACTGCACTAATGCATATAAAACTGCTGTGCTAGAGGAAAATATCTGGGTCAGTAAACTATATTGCCAGCTACTTCTTGCTGGATGAATGTCTGTCACTGAGATGCAAAAATAACAGTAAATTAAAGACTCAGAAACTGAATTAATAACTAAATAAAAAGGAAGGTCTTCTTTAAATGAAGGGAAGAGAGAGCGTCTAAGAGCCTATTCATCTTTTAAAAGACCTGCTGTTGTGCTGCTTAAGCCTGTTGTTGAGTCCTAGCCTCTCTAAAATTTCAGTGAAAAAATCAAAGGAAAACCAATCTAGTAAGATGTGTCCATGAAATCCAGAACATTTAATTATATAAAAAAAACCCCACCAAAAACCAAAATGAAAGAAGTTGGGTTTAAAAAGTAATGCATACTTAAGACTTGATTATCCTGCCAAAGGTAAATAAGGTAAGCATTTCAGTATTAGTCAGACTAACACTAGCCATTCGTTTGCATTGCTGGGAAAAAAAAGAATGTTAGTTTAAACTGAAAAAATTTCGTTGTGCTGATCTGATTCAAATCGCACCTTAAAATGTTTTTTTTTTAATGGAATTGTATTAGAGAAAAAAACTGCCATTTACTCTAGCCAGCTATTTCTTTTGAGTAAAAGACAAATTTACATTCAAAGAAGAAAAAATAAAAAAAATCAAGTACTCTTTTCTCTCAGGGATTTGGACCACGTTATTACTTTTGTGTAGCTGGTAGTTTCAATAGTTGATGTTAAACCCAATTATTTAAAAAAAACATTTCTTTTCTGTTCCTCTGCCACCACCTTGGGTATTTTGGGATTCATCTTTTTTTTTTTATTTTTTTTTTTATTTCCTCCTTTCTTTGCTTGGTGTTCACACTATTTATTGGTTCAAAATGACTTTTTCTGGTAACTGCCTGAGGCGTCTCAGCGAACAACTATGACTTCCAACAGAAATCTTTTTTATATATATTTTTCCTTCTCTTCTTTAGAAATATAACAGAAACTGGTGTTAACATCCCTTACAAATACAGAATTGTATTGCACTGCACTGAAGAAAGAGTTAAACCTTCGGATGAAAACACACCGGAAACAGACAAGCAAAAATGCCTTTGAGTCACCAATAAAGGTTGCACCAACAAGCTGCAAAAGCAGCATTAATAGGCATCCAGAGTCTTGCTAAATTTAACTCTAATGTCTTTATTTCTTTTGGTATGTCCATAGTGATCTACTTGCAAAGTACAATAGGTAGCAGCTACTTCAGATTCTTGGGGCAGCCAGGTAAGGATCACCAGCTCTACTGCTCTGGTCTCTCAGGGGAAGACAGTTGGGACCCACCATTCAAAACCCTGTGTCACCAGGCTATCTCTCAGCTGCTTCCACAAAAATCTCCCTGACTAAAATGCCTGAGGTTTGCCCTTAAATGTAAGAGAAGACTGCCCAAAAACCATGGAAAGGTCTTCCCTCTACCTCACTGCAGATTTTACTGAAGATTGTAATTAGACCAGGATTAACTTCCAGGAAAATGTCCTAGCTGTGTCCTAATTCTTCCTAGGAAAATATGCTAGGAAATCAGTGAGCCAAAACAGACCTCCTCTGCAAGCACAAAGACTGCAGCACACTGTGGTACTTGCCAGCAGTAATTACAGTCCAGCAGGGAAGAAACCTGATTTTCAGGCAGGGAAAGTAGCAAGCAAGTAAAAAAAGCAGAGATGGAGGGAGGGAAAAGGGAAATAAAGGATAGAAAGCAAGGTGGGGGGTGAGCATGAAGAACATTAACTGACCTTAAACTCTACCAAAATCACTTGTCTTAAAAAAGCTCCGCTTTCTATTTAGCACCAGCTTAATTAGTGTTTGACAGGTTACCTTTTCCTTCTCTTTCCTCCATGTAGTTTCTGGCTCAACAGGCTCAGTTTAACCTAATATGATACATTCTGTTGTTTCCTGCCATCATGCTGATGCTGCATTGCTCTTCCATAGGTAAAGTCAGGTAATAATGTCTTACCTGAGAGCAGTGAATACCAGACAGACTTTCAGAAATTATTCACACACTGAGAGACACAGATACTACACTACCACTTCGGACTTCCCAAATTCTGTATTCATGTAAATGCAGGGATAACTTAGAAATACAGTCACAGCTGTCCACATGCATGGACATGTGTACATGTGGTCTCCTTAATGGAAGCTGCGAAATCGAAGGACCAGATAAGAGGAAAGTCCAGCAGATGCTGAGGAGGGAAGATATTGTCAAACTGAAAGCTATATTCAGGCCTAGCTGGATATGTAAATGATAAAACTTCATTAGTATGAGCGCTACATTGCAAACAAGTTTGTGCTTTACATGGATGAAGTTGATTTTACCCCTAGATTGAGAAAAAAGAGCAATAGGTAGGGTCAGCAGCCACAGATACTGTGCATTAACTGCAAATTTGCCAGGTCACAGGATGCTAATTAATGTAAAAATATGAATAGTTTAAAACAGTGTTTGGTGAAATTAATCACAGGACATTAAAGTTCTTCCCAAGCACTAGCATATTCAGTTACTCTTGTTACGTCTTCTCTAAGCAAAAACCTGAGTCCTTCCCTCTCACCACACTACTTTTTCTAGGACTTCAAAAACCGCAGAGATGGAGGAGCTTCTGTTCAAGACCAGTATAAGGGCCCAGGATTGAATTTGAATAGCTATTGAGCACCACCAGGCTGTACTTCGTATCTCTAAAATATTCTATAACATGTAAATGTTTAGTTTTTCACAGTAGGGTTAATCTTGACCACTTTGGAGTATGACGAGTGAGCTGAAACATACTAAGATTTTGGCTTATATTCTGCAGAAAGAGGAACCACCACCAAATAAGCACAGAGTGCAGTGCACACATGAACAGAAAGGCATTTTACCCACTGGCAAAAAGGAGACAAGAAATGAAGCAGAAAAATCATTCTATACCCCTCAGATTGACAGTGCCTGCTGACTAGACAACGGATGGTTGAAGACAGTTAAAAAACAGGGTAGCAGTGGTGACAGCAGAAAAAGCAGCCAAGTGTGCTCTCTTTACATACTGTTTTCACAGCATCTTTGGAATGCTGCAAATTATTCATGCTTTTAGAGATGGAGCTGTTTCTCACCATCATTTCACTATGACACCAGCAGAAAATACACCAGCAGAAAATGCACGGCAATTTAAAATTAAATCAAAGTGATTTTTTTTTTCCCTGCTATACCCAGATTTTTTTTAATGTAGTTAAATCTCACCTCCGACAAACATACAAATTCTTTGTATGTATCTCGGTTATATAAGTCAAGTAAAAGATCTCCCTTTTCTACAAAACAAGTAGATGCAATTGTGAATACTACCTGAAACTCTACAGTTTGAGAGCATGTGTTGGTTCTGCAAAACAGGCAGTTTCTTCCAGACCATTGTTATTAACCTAGGTCTACTTGAACATTTCACAGTAAAATTACCCTGAAAGCAAAAATGAAAGTTTGATAAAACAAAACATTAAAGGAGATGAGTTATGCAAAACCGGAAAATGGTTCAGATAAAAGGGGAAAGCATTTCATTTTTTCTTGCAATGAATAGTCTCATTTAACTCAGGGAAAAAGCTGCTTGATGTAGAAGTGTAACAAAGATCAAAGTGAGCAGGTGAGTCAATGGATAATACAACAGAAGAAAGAGGATGGCTAAAAAAAATGAAATTAGGGAATAAAAAGATTAGAGAGAATTATGTTTAGCGAAAACCTAAATTAAGTAGTCTGCTATTCTGAGGAGTAAGAGACTTCCACATGAGGAAATCAGAGGGAACAAATATGAGGGGAGGAGTTTGAATGTTGGTGGCAAAGTTTTCAAATTTTACATCTCTTTCTGTGTTGTAGTAGCACTGCAACAATTAAAATTTCAGTTTGATCCAATAATTTGCCATAAACTCATTGTCTGGTAAAAGCAGGGAACAAAAAAAAAAAAAAAAAAAGGAGAAAAATCAGTGCTTATAAGAAAGGCGGCAATTCTGCAACGGAGGAGCCACCTGGGTGCACAGAAAATCATTTGACAGAAATTAGTGTAAATGTTTGGCTTCCCCTGTCATTGTTAGCGCTTGTTCCAGACTGAGACAGCAATGTCAACCCTGTAATGACTGAACAGAAAAGGCTATGTACATCAACACTGTGATGATAAACACAGATGTGTTTCCAGGTAGACTTGCAGTGCTGGAACTGGTTAAGAACAGTGACCAAAAGAGAAATGAGTTTGAGTGATGAGATAGGCCTTTTCATTCAAACACTGGTGTAATCTGAGCTCTTCTATCACCCTGATTCAGGAAAGAAATGTGGAGTAAATGTGATGTAGTTCACTTTCTCCATCTCTATTACAAAAAAAGTTCCTGGAAGTATTGGCAAGACACTACATTTATGGGTATCCTTCTGAAAAACATAACATGACTTAAATAAGTAGAAAGGGACATGAGTAGCACTGTGAATAAAATAATGAAACTTTATCACCTGGAAGGTTCTGACACCTGAACCCCAACTAATAGGAGGTAAGACCAATTGAAAGAGCATACAGGAGTTTATTAACCCCACTGGTCCCAAAGCAGCTGTTACCCACAAACAAATGGTGCGTACCATTTGAGCTTTGTTTTGCAGTTAAGAGTCTTAGTAGACTCAAGTCTTTATGTGAGTGAGCGTCCCCACATATGTCCTATTAGCTCATTCCGGGAAACTAAGAACTAGCAGCAAATTGCAGTCTCATACAGTTTTACTCTTAAAGGAATAGGCTCCTTTTGGCACCTAACCTTGGGTCTGCAAAATCTCTGCTCAACTTGTAGTCCTGGGTAGGTAAATTTCTGTAAAAAATAGCCAAGCAAAATAATGTCATTCTGGGCTTTTAGTGAAATAATTTAATTGTAAACCATCTCTTACTCACAGGAACTAAGCAACGTAAAACTGAATTGTTTTTCAAGAGAAAGTTTAATAAAAAAGCCATGAGACATGTAAAAAGCTCATCACTAAGATGGATAGAGTTAATAATCTGTTACTTCAGGAAAACAAGAATTCAGTTTGGTCATTCCCACTGCTGCATATACAGAAAAATAATTTCTTGCAAGTCACTGTCCTAATGACAATGGTATCAAAGCTGGAGACTCTTTCTCCAACTTAAACTTCAATTTGTAGTTTTGCTTTGCAACAGTTTTTCAAATAGTCTGACAGTTCATAGGTGCCCAGGCTGCTTTGCAATGTGATGCAGGTATATGCCTACTCTGTATTTAGGTTGACAACAATGTCATGATAACACAGAGAAAAAAGCAGCAGAAATAGCCTCAAGCCCTCAGTTTTCTAGCTGGTTTGCTGATGAGGCTAAGTAGGGAATAGTTGGAGAGGACAGCTCACTTAATGTAAGATATTCCTATTGGACAGTAAATTTGGAGTTACTACTGTACCCACACAGAATCTACATCTCATACAGTGAGCTTCTTGTCTATGACCAAGATATTCTAGCAGTAATGAATGGGTCTTCATGCTCCATCTGAAGCCAAAGAAAAAGTAATTATATTTTCTAAGAAATACAAAAGAAATTACAGCTCCCAGACATAACAGAGCCAGGACTCTAAACAGTACTGCGGAGTTATTGTGCAGTTGTAACAGCACTGAACCCTTCAACTCCCTGACTGCAATACTGATTTATATTTTCTAAGTGAAAGTTGCTGTTTTGTCTTCATTTTCGTTACTGGGACAATTTACAGAGCTGTATAAGGATTCTGTGTGCATTTCCCAGAATTACTTGGTAATAATGTATCTGAGGTAATGTGTATTTTCACAAGCTTATATTTTTAGAGTAAACAGAAACATTCCAAATTCTATTTTTGTAGCTGTACTTTTAATCACTGAATATGTATGAAAAGATTTGCAGCAAGTTACGCTAGTATCTGCTAGGTGACTGTCTGTGATAATTGTGCAGACAGCATGCAAGAAATTAAACAGAAAATATCTGCTTACTGAGTGCAAGCAGCAAAAGGAATACTGGACTTTGTGTACTTATGCTGAAGATGGCACTGCAGAAGTTCAAGGTGGACCAAGTAACTATTAAACTGCAACATTTTGCTTCAAGAGTGGAGCTGACATTCGTGTGCTTTCTGTTAGCAGAAGCTCCACCTCATCTGGCAGCAGCTGAAAAGCAGCTGGTAGGATCAAAAGCTTTACCAGGCCTTAGTGTAATAAACCAGATTTTTTTATTTGGTTGGTTTTTTTCTTTCTTTCTTGCTTTGCTCAAGAGAAATGTTCTCTGAATTACTGAAATAAAAAACCTGGTCCTAGGGTTAGATTTTGCTGTCCACAGAGTCAGTGCAAAGACCAACTAACTTCATCTAACTTCCTGGCAGCTGAAAAAACAAAATACCTTTCTATCTCTTTACCAAAAAGAAACCAAATAAGGCATGCAGAAGTTAAAACTACCCTGTGCTCAACATCTTAACACTTACGGAAGTAGTGTCTAAGTCTTGACTAATCCTATTGATTTGCTCTGACTGGACAGGAGATATAACTTTCATCAAAATTAGGAGAGTTGCTACAGCCACTGCTGAAGATACCTGGCACCTTCATCAGTACACTTTTTGCTGGAAATTGCACAGAGTGCTTCCATGAGAGAAACAGGAGCTCCTTCAGCAACCAGGCCAGCAGCTACACAATGCTTTCCTGCTCCAGATCTCTACTGCCAAATTACATGCTATTCACAGCAATTATACTGAGGGAACTACAGCTGACTTTTACTGTTTCAGAATCACCAAGCCCCTTTCTGCCTCCTCTATAAAAAAGATTCCATCATCATTAAATATCATAGCTGAAACATTTTTTGTTGCTGTTTTAGAAGCCATTTTTCTTTAAAAATATGAATCTGAATGATATTTTTAAACTTTGGGAAGGGCCAAAGAAATGAAGTGACAATTTGCTGGTAAATTCTTAAAAGTCCATTTGATTTAGTTAATATTTAATTTGGAGCATATCTATGTGTATGCTAATAAACAGTTGCAGATGGTGTTTAATTAGCATACAAATTCACTGAGCCTGCACATCCAGCTGAAAAGCACAACGTTTTTTGCAGCCAGTATATGATCAAGTCAAGCTCTTTTCAGCAGAATGTCTCCCAGAAACATAGCAGGTTTACTCGGGACTTTTCAGTCAGGCAAAACTAAAACCACTGAATAGCTCTTATTCAAAGTCCGAAGAGAAAAGAAACTGCTAAATTACTCAACAGCTTCCCAGTACTTTGGGTAAGTAACCAATAAGCTGAGTCAAAAACCTGTATTAGCGTGATCATGCACTGTGCATTTCTGACAGTTTGGACGTATTGCTGTTTGAGACAAAACCACAGTAAATAGCAAGCAGCTTTATAATGCAGGTTGTCCTGATCTAAGCTAAATGCACCCAGCTACTTCAGCATGCCACCTGTACTGTTTAACCTGATGGCACTGGAGCTGCAAGTTAGTGACAGTACAAGGGGGAATGGCTTAAAGATGAAAGAGGGGAGATTAAGATTAGATATTAGGAAGTACATTTCTCTCCCTTTCCAAGTGTGGCAGGCAAGGTTATCATCAAATGGCCTGTTTTAGCTTCTCATGAGCTGCATGAATGGGAACATGAAGAAAAAGTGTTCATGGTGGAAAACGTGTAGACTGGACTTTACAAAACTGCCTCCTGCCCATTCAGCTTTCATAAACCTTCATGCTCCTATTTTAGGAACTTTGTGCTCCTATTTTAGGAACTTTTTTTAAGAATTCTATGTAAATTAGGTAGTAGAGAATCTCCATAAATTATATACAAAATGCTCTCCTACTCTTGTAATCTATGGTTATACACATGGACCTGTATAGTCTACTCCATTTTAAACACATTTTTATACCACAGACTTCGTTAAGCACCTCAGTCAAAATACATTTCTGAACATAAACTCTGATGCTTGCAGTATCAACACAGCAAAGTTTAAGATTTAATCCAACTATTCATTAAATTAGGAAGTGGAAGTGGTATATGCTCTGTCTTGCAAACCTAACAGATTTAGAACTCTCCTCTGCTATGGCCTCACCTTATCATCCAGCTTGTATACTCACATATTATTAACAAATTAACTTTGTCAAATAAATGGAACATTGCACATCACAATGATGCTCCCTGGGCATACAATTCAAAGACCATTCTTTAAGAGTGGAGTCAGCACTTGAAAAATCTTATGTTCTGTGAAGCGGGTGATTTTTGTTATGATTATGCTTTTTCCCTGGCCACCGCACTTACATCAAACGTATAAAAGAGATGCCAGACTTTTTTCAAATTCTAAGCAGGTAGAGTAGGAATATTTTTTTTGAAAGATAGTCTTTTTTTCCTTTCCAGAGATTAACTTGCACTTTATTTTCTCTTTCCACATCTGTGATTCATCTGTATTTCTTACTTTACTGTAAGACCACACTCCTGCCTGTACACATTTGCAATAAATTGTTTTATGTCACCATAATAAAACAAGGCTCTCCTTCACTGTTTACAAATTCAGCATCCACAAAGTCGGACAAGCAAGCACCATGAACAGCCATAGAATCACAGAATAGTGAGGGTTGGAAAGGACCTTAAGATCATTGAGTTCCAACTCCCCTGCCATGGGCAGGGACACCTCACACTAAACCATACCACCCAAGGCTCTGTCCAATTTGGCTTTGAACACCACCAGGGATGGAGTATTCACAACTTCCTTGGGCAACCCATTCCACTGCCTCACCACCCTTACAGTAAAGAACTTCTTTCTTATATCTAAACTGAACTTCCCCTTGTGTAAGTCTGAACCCATCACCCCTTGTCCTGTCACTACAGTCCCTAATGAAGAGTCCCTCCCCAGCATCCTTATAGGCCCCCTTCAGATACTGGA
>WYDI02037450.1:0-36776 GCA_009867235.2 Psittacus erithacus | reverse complement strand
GGACAGAGCCTTGAGTGACATGGTTTAGTGTGAGGTGTCCCTGCCCATGGCAGGGGGGTTGGAACTTGATGATCTTACAGTCCTTTCCAGCCCTAACTGTTCTATGATTCTGTGTGGGCATAAGTGATAAGGTGGCTGTTCCTTAATCTGTTTAAACCACAATAATATGGATTAGATTAAAGTCTTTAAACTAATTCAAATAATTCTGGAAAAAATATTTTAGAGTTTAAGTCTAAACATTTTTAGATAACAATTCTTGGTTCTTTAAGAATATATATAATTTTCTCTTTTTTTTCAACGAGCAAATGAATTTGAGAACTTTAAGAAATAGGAAGGGGAAGTACTGTTTTAGGCATGTATTTGTTTATGCTGTTAAACCTTTTCCAGTGTTTTCTTCCCGAGACATACAACCTCTTTACTGAAAGTTACTTATGAGGAAATATGCAAATTAAGTTTTGGTTTACTGCTAGTAGGAATATTATGGAAAACTATTCATGTCAGTTCTTTCAAGCTTCAAATAATTATGACATGGGATAGCAGATATGCTTTCTGAATTTGGTTTTCTCACACTTTTTTTTAGGACACTCTCCAGAAGTTCCTGTATCTAGGTATGTTCTGAATCTCTGCCCACATAAAATTGTCTTCTTGTTTCCTCTACAAAAAAAAAGCCAAAATTAATTAAGGTTATTAATGAACTTATTTATACATAATTAAATATACATTTGTTTACAGTAATTAAATGTAGTTATTTGCAATGTGTATATACATTAATGTCACTATTAATGTTAGTATTTATTTGCAGAAAATATACATTTACTTTTGTTTATTAATGTTTATTTATAAATACTGAGTAAGAATTGAGTGGTTTAACTTTTGTTCTTTGGGACATAGCTAAATAGTCAGTTTAGAATGATCAGATGCACTTTGTAATATTTATTAACACACCTATATTTATATACAGTATGAGCTAGATTGTATTTCGCAGTAAAATGACACTGACATGCTCATCACCAGTTCGGAGCCAGTTCAGCTCAGAAGGACTTCTGCAGAGTAGTTACCATTGTGTTTTTTTTTACTTCCCCCCAAAAAGGAAGATGGCCTTTAAAACACAGAAAACCCAACCCAAACAATTCCACCTTGCTAAGAGAACAGATATTCTTTATAGGGCATTGTATGGAACAAGAGCTACACTGCCTGTTATATTGCTATGAAGAGATAACTGGTGTTCTGGCCATGTTTGTGTCATTCTCTAATTCAACTTTTGCCTTTTTGAGAAAATGGCTGAGGCAATCTGGCTTTACTGCTGTCTGGTACCTAAGTTAGTTCAGATGCAACAGCATGAATTCTGTACAGATAAATAGTGTTTTCAGGGTTTGAATCTATTAAATATATAGAAAGCCCATGTCACACAGTAGCAGCTGAATGCTGTGTTTATTTCTTAAAAAAAGCATGGGTAGTTTAAACATCCATTGATCTTTGTGGTAGCCCTGACTATTCCTCTCCAAATAAGTTTTCACAGTCCTAGGGAACAGCCACTGCAAATGATGTATTCCAAAACTCATTTAGTGGATTGCATAATTTTCATTAATTAAATCATTGCATAGATTTAAATGCAAATCTCAGTTTTGACCATGTTATTTCAGGTGACGATCGGAATATTTCTGAAGTGTATGTGGCTGGAAAACAAGTGGTTCCTTTTTCAAGTTCAGTATAAATCCATTTCCCTTTTCCAAAATATTCTGCTGATTGCTCTGCATCTGATTTGGAATAGACTGATTAAACACAGTGCCTGATCATCAGGAACAACACCTCATTTTTGTTTAATGTTTTAAAACTTGCAAGCACTAAAATTTTGTTAGACCTTTCATGAATTACTTTACCAAAATTGTCATAGTTCTAGAGGAAAAGAACATACAAATTTCTGTGTAAAATAGCATGTGTGCATAGATAAGGGATTTCGTAAATACCTTAATTAAAGAGGACACCTGCTATTCCTTTTAATAATAGTGCAGGAAGCATTAGGAAGAGCAGCGAGACCATCATTGTCTATAATGCATCTGAATTAAAAAAAAAAAAAAAAAGCCAGTGCTAGTAAATTGATTTTTCAGGTAATGAGTATAATGGAAGAATTCAATTTCTATTATTTCCAAGTATGGTAACATCAGTGGCATTTGGGGGCTTTTAGAACATTTTTCAGTTTTCTTTAGGAGCTTATTTTTTAAGGGAAGTTGGATGAGAAGTATGTGTTCATAAAAAAATAAGGGTCCTTATTATTAAGAGTTCCAATTTGTCATTTGCAGTCAAACAGAAGAGAATTGGTGGAACAGCCAAAAGAAATGAGGCATTAGTCGTAGGGACATGGCCTGTGAGAGTGGGAGGGCTGCATTGTTCTGTGATACCATCAGCTGAAAATGCATTTCCACAGAATTTGTTCCTAGGTTTAGAACTGATCAGCCAGACCTTCCACCTACTCTGCTGCAATCATTTCAGCTGAGTGACAGCTGAATGAAACCTGTATTAATTTAGAAGCAGGCATTAAGATACTTGAGCAGCTATTCAATGGCAAAAAAATTATGGTGTTTTTCTGGACTAAAGAGAGTGCTTCATCTAATTCGGCTTCCTGCAGAACCTTCTAAAGGTCGTTTGCTCCTGACTGTTCAGACAGAAGGAGCCCCTTCTTTCTGTAAGGGAAGTGAGTGAGTTTTTAAAAAGTCCAAGAGAAACAGGGTATTTCTGGCCATACCATCTTTGACTTGAGGTGGAAATTGTCACTGGACAAAGGAGCTCAGCTTTAATGTGCTCTTTGGTTTCTTTCAATATGGCAGCCATAATTCCAGCCCTGCACAATCCCAGGTAAAAATTGTGCCCTTTTTATTTGGAAATCTGTGTGACTTCCTTTTGTTAAAAAAGCATATTTCCCTACTTTTTATCAGAGATGTCTTGACTTTTTTTTTTTTTTTTCCCTGAAATTGGTTTGAGAGGGGATTGCTTCTTGTTTATTATGTTTTTTGCAAGACAAATTCACTGTCAGTAGAGACAATATTGTGTTGAGTTACTACAAATATGTGTGGATTTGTTTTATGGCCTGCTTCAAACTCCTTTGATTTCACTAAGCTTTGTTTCACACTATTATCTCACTGTATGGGGATATAAAGGCACAGGACTTCCCTCTGTTCACAGAACAAGGGAGGTCACGGCACCAAAGTCTCACTTCATGTCTACTTCTGAGAGAGTACTTGACCCAACATCATTGATAACTTTCTGATATTAAAAGCATTTTCAGAGCTTATGTATCGTTATGGTTATGTCTACATGAGCCCGTATGGCATCAAATGGAAGAGTAGGAGCTGGCTTGGGCACTTAAAGCAGCACAGCCTTTTCAGTATGGCTTTTTTTTTTGCCATAGCCAATTAGCCCTACTGACCAGCAGGGGATATTGGCTTTTAGGCGCCACCGGGGTACAGCTACGCGGCTTGCTCCTGGAGAGTTAGCTTGGGTATCTTCACAGGGTGCTGTGCACTGCATGTGCTTGCGGAGGTGCAGCCTTCATATCCATTATGATCAATGATTCCTAAGGCTTTAGGAGTCAAGATTTGGGGATTAAGATTTCCACATTCCATCAGGGTGTTTTCTTAACCACTTTGTTTTTCATGTGTCCCAATCACGTACACAGTAGCGCACATGCTTGGTAAATACAATTGTCAGCTCTTTAACTTGGTTTCCTGGTTCAGGGGGCATTTTTCCTCATGAATTTTGACATGACTTTAATTGACCAGATTTCACATTCCAAAACCAAAGATCTGTGAGACAAATGTTTTAATCCTCCCAGCGACTGTTTAAAACTATTTTTAGGGAGTTGCATGGTTTTCAGCTTTGGCTTTCCTTCAAGAATGTTTTCTGGTGCAGAGAAAGATTACACAGCTTTGTGTACAATGTATGTTTGCACCCTACTTCTTCACCTCCACAGCTATAAATTAAATCAGTGCTTTTACTTTAGTGGTAGCCTTAACTGTCTCTGACTGCACTGTTTCTCACTATTTTGTAGTGTTAAGAATGAGATTTAGCATTTCTTCCTAAAAAGATTTGTGGGGGAGGAGGAGTTGCTTATTTGCAAAACGGGAATACAGAAAAACTTCAACAAGTTCAACACTATACTGCTGGCCCAGTTACAAAGGGATGCTTTGGCAGCCCTAGGGTAACTGCTGCCAATGAGCTTTGTATCTGAGTGTTGACTGTGTCATGAGCAATTTAATTCTTGTTAAATTCAGGCACAAGGTAGAAACTCTGCCTTTTGATTATAGCTTTACTAGTGTCTAGTATGTAGACACTACCCAGACTCAGAAATGGAGACTCAACTTTTGAAGAATCTCAGCTGGAGGAGGAACTTCGTTTGCGTATAGTGCCATGGGCCCCTGCAGTGCCAGAGACCCAGAGTGAGGACCAAGATCTGTATAGCATTACACTAACTGCTGAAGTGCTTAGGGGTGAAGGAAAGAAGCCTTAATTTTATGTGAAAGGAAGCCAGTGGAGGAATTAATGCAACAAATAAACCAGGAGGTACTTTCAACTGCAGTATCTGAAATAGAATTCGATGGAAGAAGGCTGCAGTGTCAGAAAAAAAGGTGAGGTTGGGTTCTCTGAGGTAGTCCTGAAAGCTTGTTCAGTAGAAAATGGCTTACACACAGAAATTTAAGGGTTTAGGAGATACAGAGGATGTAGTTGCTGAACTTTTCTGAAGCAATTTTGGTAAAGTTCCTGAGGATCTTACTGTGAAGTTTCAGTCCTTGTGACTCTCTGCCTATGTGTAGATTTCCAAAATACTTGTTCCAGTAGGGGAATATAAGCAGATGAAAGCAGTTACTGGTGGAACTTGTAAATCTACACTATATGTAACTTAAGACTTCATATAGTCTGTTTCCTTGAATAAATGTCCCCACTGCATATGCAGTTTTTTTCCTTGGATAAATGTCCCCACTGCATGTGCAATTTGAAGCAGGCCAAATGATTGGTTCAGACTCTTAGTGTCTCTTTTAAAGGCTAGAGTGTATTTGGCATGCAGGTGGGCCACCAGTGTAGTTTTTTCAAAATAAACTTAATTCTTGCATACCAAGACCACCCCACAAACTGAACCAAGGTTCCATAAGAGAGAATGATTGGAAATTCACTTCAGAACAGCACTACTGTCTCAAACCAAAATGCTGATGGAGACGGTGCTGAGGACTTGGACTATTTTCCCTCCATCCTCATTGTCACAGAACTTAGTAGCTGAAGACAAATAAAAAAGCATCCTCCTTGTCGCTTCCTTCCTTTTCTTAAGAGAAAAAAAAATTAAAAAAAGCTAAAAATAAAGCAACCAAACACTGAGGGGAGATGAGTAAGTGGAAGAAAAGAAAGGGATAATTTTCAGTCAGTTTAAATTGACACAGTGCTACTGACTGAAAATAAAGCTTCTGGAAAAATGTACACACAGCTGTTTCCAAATGTCACTCCCTATTAATTTTCTTGCCAGCTTGTGGGTCGATCTTTGTTTCTTGCTGTGTCTTTTGTGTTCAAAGTTGTCACACCATTCAGACAAAGAAAAGGGTAGTTTATGGAAAGCTTGCTTGTTGGGACAATATGCTTACTGTGTTCTATGTTCATATGAGCACTTACTATAAATGGAATGTATTTAAATTACTGTTACAGGTTGATCTCATTGTGTCACTTTATGTTTTGATTATTAATGAAATGCTAGTAAGTATTGCCTATGCATTATGCAGCATTATTTGAATTATTCATGTGTGGCAAGTGGAGCTCTGCACTTTAAAATGTTGCCTTGACTTAAAGCAACATTTGGGTTATATTTATTCTGTGGGGTTTGTGCGACCAGAAAGCTTTGTACTGGAAAAAATACGTGTTTGCTTACTGGACTAAACATTTTCATTATTGTGTTGTAAGTGGGCTTATTGTTTAAAAAAAAGAAATGTTAAAATGACCCTATATAAAAATCTGTGCGTGATTATACTTTCATGAATGAAAAAATTATAATGGTTTAATGAAAGCTCACATAAACAGTAACGTTTTATTTTTAAAGTATTTACAGAGAAGTAGATGCTTTTGTATTTTAATTGTGATTATGCAATGCAGATTAGCAAAAAGGTAATAATCCTTGCTAAATATCTACTATTTTACTGAACAAAGGAGAATGTAAGTATTCTGATTATACACTGAAAAACAATTCACAAGTCTGTTGTCTTTCAGAGAATATCCCAGTTTTAAAATGAAAATATATTAACAACATTACTCAAACAGGCTGTTTAAAAATATTGGTTTGAGCATTTCCAGGAGCAATCCATAACAGATGATATGGTGGACAGCTTTTAAAGTACTGGATTTCCATGAATAAACGGTGCTGCCTTATCTGCAGCCTGTGTGTAGTAGTGGTCAACTCATCTCTAAAATGATAGTGTACAAGTAGTACGTATTTAAAAAAAAAAAAGCCAAAGGATTTTGAAAATTTGAGAAAGGACCACAAAAAGGAAAAGAAAAAAAAAAAAAGAGAAGAAATTTTAAAAGGGAGGTATCAGAATACAAAATAATGCAAAGCAGAAAGAAGCTGTATCAGAGGAACTCAAAACCAAGATGACAGTGAAGTTTTAGGTGGGAAATGCTCAGAAAAGAAGACACATTTTCAGGCAATGTTCTGTTAAACCACAGACCTCATCCCTTGTGAAAGCCATTGAGGCCCAGCAACTGAGCGCATTTCCCAGGTAGTTACTTACATGCTTAATAATACAAGCCCAAATAATTGTAGCTAATCCTAGCACAGTTACATAACACTTTTCAACCTCTCAACCTCTACTTCAAAACTGTAAAAACTCCAGAAGAAACCTCATGCAAGGGCAGGTTATGCTTTTATCTCCAAATGTCATACGAAGCATTTGGCATTGCCCAGCTCAGAGACTAAACTAGTCTGGTCCTGGGGAACAGTCTGTGCTCCTGCATGCTCCAGACATCATCCTCTGTCATGTGCCTCATGGAGCAATGATGGCTGAGCTGGACACTGGAAGACAAGCATGTGGTGTGGCTACAGTAACTGGAAATAAGCTAGCTATCTTAAAAAATCAAACTATTTTGAACTTAAGTGCACTGCAGAGAGCACAGGGTTTTAAATTACAGGAACTCGTAGTTGATAGTGAATTTCTAGGTACTAGGTATTTCGGCTTAAAGTTGGAACTTTTTTAAGCCATGGTACTGTATGTGCAACAACTTGTGCTTCTCTCAACAGTGAAGTCAGCAAATGACATTGGCTCTCTATACAAAAACCAATAAAAACATCAACAAAAATAGTTCTTGGGAAACCAAAAGGACATCAGCAACATCAACAGCAATCTGTTGTGCAAAGTTAATAGCACTATGAGGTTTTTTGGTCTGGTGTTTTGTTTTTTTTTTTAAAAAGCTGAACAACATTTTTGGAGTGCAGTCTCCTGGAAATTTTGGTGGAAATTTTTTCTTGGAAAAGGCCCTGAATCAAAGTTTACTCCAACCAAAGAGGTACCCTGTGGCTTCTTCAGAGGCAGTCACTTCTGTAGAAGTGAATGCAGTAGTCAGGCCAAGACTCACACTTCCTCCTTTGGTCAGGACTCACTTTTATTCTGGCTTTAGACTGTGGTTTCTCATACTCCTGGTTTTAGCTTGAAAGTAACTGCTAAATGGGTGGAGATGGGAGAAAGATAGGGCTAAAAGGCAATCTTACACCTGCCTACCTAAAACAACTCAAAATCTTTGTCTCAGCTGGTAGACACTATGTTTGCACAGCTCTTGCAGTCAGTGATTTGGCTTAATGACTTAAGTCAGCTCTTAACAAACCCGGCCGAGATCGGGACATAAAAGACCAAGAGGTAAAGTGTGAGCAGCTAACAAAAACGTAATTATGTTTTACCTTGATCTGCACGTAAATCACCAAAGGCTTTGGTTAGCCAACTGCGCCTGG
Organism: Psittacus erithacus; assembly: GCA_009867235.2. NCBI lineage: Eukaryota > Metazoa > Chordata > Aves > Psittaciformes > Psittacidae > Psittacus > Psittacus erithacus. The sequence continues at coordinate 28,804 of WYDI02037450.1, read as the reverse complement.
GCACATTTAGGTACAAAAGCTTCCTAGATACAAGCTTTCAGGAGAATGGACCAATCTTAGTGACTGGAGAAGGCTTTGATCTCTGTGTGCTGTCTGGCATTGTGGCTTCAGAGCTGGGTTGTATCTTCCTTAAAAAGCTTTTACTGATGAAGCTTTTAAAAAATGGGTGCACATACTCCTTAGCTGAGGAAGTTTTCAGCCCTTGCTTCAAGGCAAACCTTCTTTCCCCAAAGGAATGTTGACATCTCAGTGGAGTAAGCTTTTCTGATTCTGGTCCTTGGTTTTTTCTGCTTGTTGCCTGTTGTGTGCAGGCTCTGGTTCTTTTGTTTGTGAAAAGTGCCTAACCGGAGTTAATGTTGAATTTATCCTTCCTGTTGTGCTCATGTAGTTTCAAAGAAGAGCAGTGCATTAGATAAAGATGGCTTATGAAATTTCTGCTGTTCTGCTTGGTTTTGATCATGCTAAATGGGAAGTCATGTACTGTGGAAACAAAATAAAGAGGCCTTGTATTTACACCAACCCTTATCTGTTTATGTGTTTGACTTTGGAGAAGAGAAAAAAAAAGGTGTCGAGCTGACAAATGAAGATTTAAAGTGAAGATCGTAATACTCAGCAAAGTGTTGGAGATGCACAGAACTCACCTTTTCCCTGGGAAACTCAGGCACACCCATCATAACAGTTTGCAAACTCTGCTTAACATGCACAGTTGTATTTAGGGGATCTTTTTTCAAATTCAACCTTCTAACAGCTTTTGATGTATCTATGTTACCAGATTTGTTAGCTTGGTAAGTCAAAGCCAGTGCTTCAGTAATCTCTTTATTATTTTGTGTCTAAGTAGACTGTTGTGAAATGCTAGCTTCTTGTTCTTGACAGCAAGCATACAAGGTCATATCTCCTGTAATGTGTTTTTCTTCACTTTCTTACCTTGCAGAGCTTAGGCGTAAAAATGTCCTCAGTCTAAGCAGCTCTGAAACTCACCAGAAGTGGGTTTTCTTAGAACAAAAACTACCACAGGAGAATCACTAATTACTCACTGAGGAACTGTATGCTGACATTTTGAGAATTATATGCAAGTTGTTAACAACTTACGCAAAATTATGTCCACAAGAAATAAAGCTGTCCTGTATTTTCATCAACCAACTTATCAGCAGAAGTCATGCAAACTACAGAGAAAAGACAAGCAAAAGCAAACTTCTGTATACGCAACTTTTCTGAATAGAAACGCCCGCTTAGGTTTTTAACATAGGAATGCTGGTACTTAACATTTTATTTTGGAAAATAGCTGTAAGAAATGTATGTGCAACATTTTGCTAGAGTACTATGTTGAGACTTCCTATTTAAAGCATTATAAATCCCAAATGTGACACTAGTTGTTACAGTATAAGGGATTTGTGAGCCAGTTTGAAAATCTGAGAGCCTTTGAGTATGTTGTCGGTAAATCTCAGGCTATAATTACCTTTTTCACTACAATGAGTTGATGCAGGCACATTGTACGCAAGCAAACACTGAATTTGCATGCTTAAAAAAAGCCATTGAATAGTCAAGAACACATTACCAGTTTGATTTTGTCAGTTTCCCATGGCTATTAGGAAGAAAACAAAGACTCTTCTTGGTTTGGGATCAGATACTGGATCATTTGTAACTGAACTTAGGTTTATAGCTTATGAGCTATGTGCATAGTTAAAATGCAAGATGAAGGTTACTTGCCCTATGCTTGTACTCAATAATTAGCTGTCTTCCTTCCCAAATAATGAGTTTATGACTGCATTCTTGTGTTAATTTTGATTAAAACTGTCCTTTAGGAATTAACCTACAAATATGGTCAAATATGAGCAGTGCCTCTTCCTTTCATATGTTGTCCTAGAGGTACTATCTCAAAATATAAAATATATTTTGCTTCTTAAAACCTGGAAGTATTGAAAAGGTAGCTAAAGTTTAAACTCGGCTCCTACTTGAACAACTCTTATCCCTCCAGCGCACTCATGAAGGTTCATAGCTGTAAGAAACATGCATTGAGCGGGTAGGCTAGAGTTGTTTCAGGCACAGTAGATAAGAGCAGCATGACACCACACACATGCTAAATGCTCACCATCTTGGCTTATTATGGTGGCTTAGTCCCTCAAGCGTGGTGCTAGATCTCTGTGCTAACAGTCTGGGATGTAACTTGGATGCCTCATCACTCAGCCAGCCTACATGAGCAGCCCAAACTCTGGTCAGAAAGCAGAGAGCACAGTTTCCTGCACTCTTGGGCTGGTACCCCTATCACTAGGGCATCCTGACCTCAACACCGTCTCAAACTGTCAAGAGTAAAACTAAATTCAAATTGCTATACTTTCACATCTTCTAATACAGTTCATGTGCATAGACAGCTCTGTCTGGTTTGGGATTAAGATAAGGCGAGGCAGTGTGTCAGGGGGTCACTGTGTGGAAGAAAAAGGATGCAAGTGCTTGCAAAAAATCAGCCTCATCTTAGGAAATACTCAACACTTAAAATGGAGATGAATTGATCAGATAGGCACTTTTGGAAAATTTCTCCTAAGTGGCCTTTCAGTTCTTAAAAGGGGCATATAAGAAAGATGGGGAGAGACGTTCTAGCAGGGCCTGTTGCAATAGGACAAGGGGTGATGGTTTTAAGTTAAAAGAGGGTGAATTCAGACTGCATGTGAGCAAGAAGTTATTTACAATGAGGGTGGTAGAATACTGGCGCTGGTAGAATAGTGGGTAGAATACTCTGGTTGCCCAGAGAGGTGTTGGATGTGCCACCACTGGAGATATTCAAGGCCAGGCTGCATGTGGTTCTGGGCAGCCTGGTCTAGTTGAAGATGTCCATGCTTATTGCAGGGGGTTGGACTATTTGACCTTTGAAAGTCCCTTCCAATCCAAACCATTCTATGATTCTATGAGCAACCTTCATAAACACCTACGCTTCAGGTTCTTACTCTCTTTAAAAAGAACAGCAGTTGTTAATACTACTATTGCTTTGTAAAACCCTTTGAGAGGTTGCAGGACAAATGGAAAGAGAAGAAAGATAAAGTCAAAAAGAAAGAATGGATTACAATGGAATTTATTTATATATGCTCATAAAAAGGAGCATTTTTAATTCCCATTTGAGTAAACAGCATCTGTAATTAATGCTGACAGGGGTGGCTTTTGTTTCTAGCCAGGATGGTAAACTGTAATGAGAGATACAAGTGTTCAGGCACAACTGCCTGTGCGAAAAGAGCAAGGTACACTTGGTACAGTAAAACCCAAAACTGTAATACAGGCAAGTGAATGTCATTACTTCATTGTCACATCACCTCATTAAACTGATGGGTGATTTCAGGTATGGAGGCCATGAGGGCAGCATCTAAACCACTAGGACAATAGGGTACAGGGCGCCTCTCCTTCTCCTTGCCTGGGCACAGGCTGGGCTTGGGATCACCTAAAATGATGGTGGGGATTTACAGAGAAAGCGCTTTCCAGGGGCATGGCACTGAAGAAACTGATCAGTTCCCCACCCATCCCTGGGTACCCTAAATGTACACAGCAAAGGCGCAAAATGATTCTTCTGACAGCAGCATCATCTTGGCTTTTCCCTGCAAGGAAAGCCAAGTGATTGCCCTAACTGAAACATTCAGCATAAAGTTGCTTGTAAAATGTGATGTGAAACACTTTCTGGTGGAAAAATGTCATTCAATGAAAGTATTGTTTCCAATGTTTCATCAGTGCCACTGGAATTTAACCATCATTTAGGTAAAATGGCTTCAGTAGGAATTTTCGCAACTGGCAAGCTATATCCAGCTTATAGGTAAAATAGCTTAGATCTCTGAGGTAAGTGCTCAGTTGGGAGATCATGGTTTTCCGTATCCCTGTGTCAGCTTGGAATCATTTTTCTGGGATACTGCAAACAGCTGCTCCTATAATTAGTTGATGAAGTGCCACTTCTAGAGTATCCACTAAATCCAGCTTAGGCTGCCAGCAGCAGAAAGTTGCTTTAAGCTAACAGTTGTTTGGTGGCTTCTGCTAATAGAAATGCAACTGAATGAAAATTAAGAATACAGAAACAAAAAACAGAAAGTAAAATTTCACCCATTGCAAATAGAATTGATTTTCTCCTGTCAGATGTTATCTGTAAATCCTTCTGGGCACATTAGGTTGTTATGGGACTAACTAGGTATCAAGGTGGCTTAAATAACTCTTGCTTTTACTTAACACCTCTTGGGTGAATCCACAGAGGGCTTCAGCTGCTGCATCAATGAAGCAGATTGATGCTTTCAGCTTCAGACCAAAACACCCCACCCCTTTCTCATTCATTTGAAATAATCAATTTGATAAAAACAACAGGGAAGACGAGTGGGCTCAGGAACCCTGGAGCTGTTGACTTATGTTCTTCATATGGAAAGCAGGTATGTCCTCAGTGGCACATCAAACGCTACTCATCACATCCATCCTTCTGCAAGGATAACTGCGCTCTTCCTCAGGCAGGGATGTAAAGGGAGTGAATGAAAGGACTGAACTTGTATAATCCCTTTCTGAAACATTTACATTTTTGCTGTTTGTAACATCCAGTGCCTGTGAGTCATGCCTGTTCATCAGGTGTTGGGTGGCGCAACCATGTCTTCCATTTGTTTTAAACTGGCTGCCTAAACGCACCCCTGATTCCCAGACTGCAAGCTATAGTGAATAATACAGTGTCACCCCTTCCATTAGCATCACTGTCCTTAAAATTGGTTTCAAGGAAAAGTAGGAGTGTTTTGTGCTTCTTATCGTTTTGACTTGGATTTATCAATAGGGTGTTTTCATGTATTTATTTCACAATTTGCTTTGACAGAGAAAGCTCAGGGTTGTACAGCAAATTACACATGAAGTAGACTGGTTTCACAGAAAGCATGGAGTAACAGCCAGTCCTACCTAGCCTCCAAACAAACCAGACTTGGAAGCAGCAGAACATTTTGTACACGTTGTACAAGGTCCAAACAGCTTGGGATCCGCCTGCCGCCACGGAAACATCTATCTCTCTGTGCCAAGGCTGATAGAAACATCGAGATAGGCATTGCCAAAGGACAGTGTCAGATTCAGGGTTGGCCAGACTTCCGAAAAAATATTGTGCAGCTAATGTCCTTATCTTGAGCTAAGACTGATTTACAGTATCAAACGTCCATGGTGTCTTCCTCCCTGTACAAATGTGGTGGGTGGGATGAGAGCTGCTAGGGAGAAGAGAGCAGTAAGTGGATGCCAGAGCACAGAAAACGGGGAGAGAGGCAAGGCTCATACTTACATAAAACCTAGTTCTTAAGAGATCCTTTCTGACAGTACAATTAGAACATGGTTATTTTACCCTCCTAATAAGGGCACAAGAGGAACAGGCATGATAGCTGCTGTGGTGTCACCCTTCACAACTTCTTCCAGGGATGTTTTGCAAGTTCCCGCTGATGTGCCAGCTGATGTGCAGTCTCTGAGCACTACCAAAACTTCATGTTTTGGGACAAGGCAAAACTAAAGACATATCAAGCTCTGACCCCAGCAAATTCGAAGTTGAAATAGCTTGACTGCAAATAGGTGCACAAAGTGCATAATACCTCTTTGGATCATTATTCATACTCATTTCTGTCACTCACAGAGTGCCCAGAACAATTGCATTCTGTTTTAAATTGTCCTCCAAGTACAATTAGGTAAACATTCAGATACCATGGTGACAAATGTGGGATGGATGGATGAACTGCGTGTTACTGATATATAGCAAGGATAAGAGCTTGTAACTTGTTTTCTAAACCGAAGTTCACTGTGCAACACCAACATTCTCTCAGGCGCGAAGACCATGAAAATTTCAGCTGGTCTTTTCTTGTGAAAGAAGTTTACAAAACCCAAGGTCCTAGACATCATTACTAAGAATTACTTCGTAATAACCACAACACTCCTTTAATAAGACTTACTCATCCTTTTACACGACAGGGCAAAAAAATCAGTGTGGCCCCATTGCTTTTCCTGCCTTGGCAGAGCTGGGGAAAGACCAGAAGGAGGCTCCTGCTTCTCTGCCAAGACAGGAGAGAGATAAAAGGATGTGCATCTCCCTTGGTTTCAAGGATTCACTTGCCAGCTCTGCTCCTCTCTGGAGAAAAAAAATCCACTACTAACTGTCTGCAAATGTCTAAGCAACCCACTCTGGTAGTGAAAAATAGAATCATATTGTTCCCCTCTGTAATGTTCACGCTGCTTTGGGACAGTTAAACCTTTCTTTAGGCATAATTTTAACAACTACTTCCAGCCTCAACAGCATGGGAAAATGCTTATTAAAGGGGACTCCTGCCTGTTCAGCAAAGAATGCTGCAACCTAGATACTAATATTGCCTCAATAGTTGTTTTGGGTGGTTTTCTTATTTACCATGGCTTTGGAAGTGTTAATTGTATACGTGATATTAATGCTAAATGCACCAAACTGTCTTTTGCATTTGCTGTGATTGTGACTCACTGAGTTAGCTAAATCTCTACATGTCAAAGCCCAAAAAATGGGGGTTGAGATAATGGATTTCCAAGAGGTATTTAATAAGCAGACTCCTCCACAGCCCACCAAAATGCATACTAATACTCAGACAAAATTAAGCAAGCGCATGATTTGTGTGGTGTCTCTCAATGGCATTAACAGCTAGCTCCTACACTCCCCTCTGCATTTCCCTTGATCTGTTTACTGTGCAGGTGATCACCTTTAGGGAACCATGGACTCTTCAATACTAAAATAGCAGTTGACCATGACACCAGAGGTTAAAATATTTGCACAGTGGACTTTGAGACTCCTATTTTAATATTTTATTGTATCACCACAGAAACAGAACAAGCACTGTCATTTATTGCTGCTTGCATGTCAGATCACGACATAAAATTCCTAGTTGCAAACCTTTATAAAATCATAAAGCAGACAGGAAAAACAACCCCTCCACCCCCTTCCAAGAAATAACTTCCTTTACATTTTGTAGTGCTCCCCTTGAAGTTTGCAAGGGCAGCCAGGAAACCTTCAGTGTAAAAAATCTCACAAGTCAGGTTGGATATTGGCAAAATTCATGCAGAGGCCCTATGAAGGACAATTGCATACTGCAGAAATTCTGTCTGTCTTCATCACTTCTAAAGGAAAAACATCACTCTGAAAATCCAGAAGGAGACCTGAGACACAACCCTCCCTTGCTAGGGAGATCCACATGGCAGCTTGCTTTGTGCAGGCTGTGGTGACACATTTGTGTCTTGCCTCTGAGCACAGGTAAAAGCAAGGTCAGCATCCCTTGAGGAAATTCAGTCTTCCTTGGCACTTGCAGTGAGCTTGGTTGTGTGAGAGTGCTTGTACTGGAGCACTGCTGGTGGAGGGAATGCTGTCCTGTCCTGTGCACGCTCAGCTCCGCCTGGCCGACTTCAGGCATTTTGTCCATCTTTCAGTCAGTTGCCCCAGCAGCATGGGAACCAGCAGAATCAGTGCAATGTGTGGAAATGCTCCCCACTCTGTGATGCACTGTGGGGAGCTGGTCTGGTCTGTGGACTGCACCTGCACAGTGCCAAAACTCTGCATCCACTATCCACCACAGTGGTGCTGTGGCATGGACAGGGCACTGTAAATAGCAGTGCCATTTGGTTAGCCTTCTGGGCTACTTGAAATGCCTCTGAGCTCTGGTGCTTAGCAGGATACCGTCAAAGCAATCCATTTTCATGGTGCTGGAGCTTGGCACTGTCAGCACAGATAAAATAAACATGCCTGCTCAAAATATTCATTTGGCTCTGAAACTTTGTTGTAGGACTAGCTGAAGTGCCTGATAATTTCTTTAGCGAAACAAATGGTGTAGCTTTGTCCTTAGTTTGTAATCGTGGAAAGGGGAACTTTAAGGTGGCAGTTAGGTTTGTCAGGGGTTTTTTTGGTGTTTTTTTTTTTCCCCCCCGTTTTGTGTGGTTTTCTATTATAACTTCCTTCTAAGTTCAATTTCCTTATATTGAAATTCCTTGTAAATACACAAGGGAGAGAAGAAAAAGGACTATTATTCAGATGCTGAGTAACTGAGGGGAGAGTCTTGCTGTGGCTGAAGGAGGCTTTGCCAGGATGGGATTGGAAGGGCTGGGGCTGTCACCTCATTGGTACAGCTGGACTCCCGCAACCCTGTCTGCTGGCCCAGGACTGCGGGAGGGGCACGGGCAGCCCATCCAGGGTTCTTGGGGTGCTGCTGGCATGGGGATGGCAGTGTCCAGGCTCAACCCTGCCAGGTTGTCCTGGACACCCTTCCCTTCCAGCAGATTTTGTGCAGTGCAAGGTCATTCTGGCAATCAGTTGTGGATGTGACAGCAGGAAGCAGAGGCACAAAGAAGACTGTGCCCACAGCTTATTTTGACCGTAATCAGACTCCTGAGCTGATTGCTGTGGTAGGTCTTTCTTTGAAGTAGGAAACAAAAGAGCTATACATTATGCTCATGGCTGCAACCCCACAAATACAAAAGCTTTTAGAAAAGCAAGTGTGCACCTGATATCTGAAAAGCACAAGGCTTTGCTTCTCTACACACAGCGCTCAGACAACTGAGGGAGGAGAGCAAAGGGCAGGGATTTTAAGATCCAGCTCTCATCTAGAACAGAGCTGTGCACCAGCCAGGTGTGCTTGAACAATGGACTTTTTTAGAATACAATGACCAGGTTTGGGAAAACAAAAGGATTTCATTCAATCCCTTCGCTTGTACTACATGTAACTATATTGTATGTAGTTAAAAAAAAAAAAATAAACAGAAGTCAGCAATTGATGCTGGTCAAACATGGCCTAAAAAAGGGCATTGTCAGCACAAAAAAAAAAGTGGAAGTTACCCTGATTGCTTAGGACTTGCAGTCAATAGTGACATTTTTGTGTTAGATTTTTTAAAAATAGCCCTCTATTCATAGCCCAAACCAAAATACTACTCAGAAGCAGGCTGTGCGTGTATTAACTTCCTTTCTTCAGTACTAATAATCTATGTAAAGCTATGTTCTTGGCAAAACCTCTTACTACAGTTGGTTAAAACATACACTTCCCCAGCAGCTTTTCGAATTATCTGAAATGTTTTAAGAAAATTACAGGCAGGTTTGCTTCAGATGGTTAAAGTGCTACCAGGAGGAGACAGGATGAAAGAGGAAAGCAAAGGCCAGCCAAAGCTGCTGCAGGATTTACAGAGTGAGGATGTGTCCAAGGTTTGGGAACACAAGTGCGACAGGGTAAGGGTATTCTAGCCTATTGCTGCTTTTATTATTTGGTGTGGGTGTGACACAGTAGTTTCCTGAGCTGAAATGCCAGCAATTGAAGATTTTTAATAGCTTGATAGAGGATAAAGCGTGGTGGTGGGTGGATTTTAGCCTCCATAGAAACATATTGCAGTACACAGATAATTTGAAGCTGTAGTGTTTGCTATAAGGTACAAATAGGAAGTTACCTCTAGAAAGAGGTGCAGCATGTGCAGTGCCTGCTCAGGCCCCAGCCAAAGGGCCGCTGCACCTTCCCTGGCTGTCACTGCCCTCAGGAAGGGGCAGAAGCTGTTTCCACCACAGACCTTGGGGGAAGCAGGGATGTGGCAGCAGCATCCTTGAAGAAACAAGGAGAGCTGAGTCTGGACCTGGCGCTGTAACTGCTGTTTTATGCAGCCAGGGGTAGTTTAAGACATGGATTGTGTGCTTGTCTCACTCAGAGACGGGCTTGGTATACGCTTGTGGAAACCCCAGATAGTTATACCACTGCTCCTGGCAGTGTAACTCACTCACCTGCTCTGTGATCTGTGGTATTGCTCTGTAAAACATGGCTTTTAGATTTAGAGCACTTGGTAAAAACCTCCCTACTCCACTTGGGTGGAAAGGGGATGGAAACCCACGTTGTAGGAGAGTCAAACAGCTGCTGGCAGTAGCCTGCTAATACAGCTCAGCTCACAGAAGCCAGGACCACAGGGGTGTGTCCCCACTGACCCCTTCTGTGCTTCGTCCTCACCTCTGTGCACTGGGGATGGCAACCCTCACCCACTGTTGTCAAGGGTTCTAAGAAACAAAGAGTAAGAGGACTGTAAAAGTCCTAATGTTGTTATTCACTGATACAACCTTTGGTCCCCAGCAGCTACTTGCAGACAAGTGTTAAATGCATCTATTGACGGAAGGCTGGGTCACCACTGAGAAATGACTGTCCTGACCTGTGATTCAGCCTCACCAGATGACAAGCTGTTAAACACAACCACCTCTGCTCATGTGAAATGCTGAGTAAATTAACGCGTACCTCAAGGCCATTTCCTAACATAATATGATTTCCAAAGTCTGGCTTAGAACATCTTGCTGAGGAGCCAGTGAACTATTTCCACTGTTGGTCCTTTATAGTCAGTTGCTTGCATGTAAGAAACTAAATTACTAATATCAGCAAAATATCACCTTAAATCAAATGTAACCCCATTTTTGCAACAAGCATGTTAAGGGCTTGGACTCAGCTAGCAAACTATGAAGCACAACCCCTTCCTCTCACTGCCTCCTCCTTGCACTAAACCCAGTATTCGGCAAACTTTCTATGGGCTGTTGTGGTGACTGAACCAGCAGCAAAACACCCAAGTCTGGTCCTACAAGGTCAGTGAGGTGGTGAGCTAGTAGAAATACACAAACCTCTATGGATATTGTACATCAGGTGAGTCCACTATAACAATCAAAGGAACCAACTCAGTCTCACTCTGAAGAGTGTAGCCAGACTGAAAGGGATCAAGATTTTTCCCAGGTCAAAAACTTACTTTCCCCTCATAAATCCCATCCTACTTAAAATACAACTAAGGAAAATCTACTTTAGCCTAATCCTGTTTAAATCTAGTCTGGCCTGGTCTCCCAGAAGCATTATCAAAGTCAAATGGTCCGGTGCATAAATTGTTTCACAGGCTTCCTTGGGAATCCAGGGCATGTTCCCCATGTGCCCAACTTCTTTCTGACCTACTAAAGTAAACTTCAAATCTACTGTAAAAATGCTGCCTGCTTCAGGAAAATCCTGATCAGCAAATGAAGCATGTTGGGTGGGTATTAAACCATATAAATGTACACTATGGTAAAGAGTAGATAAACAGGAATGAGGAACAGTGAATTAAATTACTTTTCTTTTCATCAGATCCTACAATGCTATAGTCCTGGTGGTATTACAAGTGAAGTTTCACACTGGAACTTGATCCTGTCTCACTATATTGCAAAATCACTAATCAGGCAAAAATATTAGAGAGGGGCACTGTCTCTGAAGACGAAAGGTCTAAGCTGCAGGGAGCATTTCTCTACCCAAGTTATTTGCCATGCAGTTCAACAAGCACCTTATGCTTCTAACACCTTCCTTGCAAGAGTACACCAGCAAGCGAAAAAACATCACTATACTTTCAGAAAATAAAATACTAACTAAAGTGTAATGACCACTGTTAGTGCAATCTGAACCTGAAATCAATCAAAAAGAAGTCCATATATAGATCTCTAAATATGCCTAGCTAACATTTAGTGACACGTTTCAGACAATGGACAGAGGCTGACATACCCACAGTTGCAGTGGGAAAATGAAGCTGAAAGCTTCATTCTGTGAGCAAACATACTGAATCATGGCTTCACTTTATCCTTCAGGTCGTGTTGCCTCAATTTATATTGATTTAATTATTGCACCACCAGAAGACGGTGCAAGAGGAACCTGGAAACGCATGAACCCAGAAGAGCGGGTTGAAAGTGACTTAACATCAACAGTGCTCACAGTCCTATCAAAATAACTTCAGAAACCTAACAAAACCCCAAACCAAACCATTTTAAAACTTGATTTTTCCCCTAAGAATGAGGCATGCTGGCAAGGGGTACGGAGAAGAGTAAGACCAATTCAGATGCAACAGCATTTTGAAGTAGCTTAGCAAGTGAGGCAGTGGGCAGCCAAGGTGTCTCATGTCTAACTAGTTAACTAGATTTGGCTATTACGCAATTAGTCAATGACACTAACTCTTTCCTTGGATTTAGACATTTTTCGTGACCCCTGCAGCCTTAGTGGTTCATTTAGCAAACACAGACCTAGTCTATCATAGAGAATCCTGCAGAACATAGTGTTGCATGGCCATTAACACTAAGTAGGCAAGTATTTCAGAGAGTGAAGATTATTAAACAGTTTTTTGTCACCTAGCTGCTTTCATGTACTCATTTGTTTATATGTTCCATTTTGTTATATAAAGTCCTCATCATCTGGCAAACTTGTTTGGGACAGCAGAAGACTCTTCCCATAATAGTGTGTTTATGTATAAGCTAAAAACATCTGTGTCTTAACAGGCAAACACTGAACGAGGATCAGTGTTATGTGATCATGTTTCTTTCTTGGAAGATGTACCACAGTGGTTGCACCAAAGATTAAATACCCCCTCCTACATCCACTTTGTCAGTACTTACTCTTGTTAAACAACCTTCCCCTCCTCGGAGTGGTTAGTGAGCCACAGAAGAATCAGGGCTCCTGAATGATTATAGACACTACAATAAATTATTAACACAACAAAACTCAGTGGAGCTTGCAGACCTACTTTTCATTGCAGAATCATCCATATGCCACTTATGGGCAATTTACATACAATAAAGTTTATGATTTTACAGGACCATGAGGTATTTTTTTTATTTCATACTTTCCTCCACAATTATTTCAAGTTTTTTTTTCCAAAAATGAGATTATTTCAACAGGTCTTCCAAAGTACAGCCTTTGTTCAGATGAAAAGCAGTGAGACTGAGGCCATCATAATGATTAAGTACCAGTACTATACTACCTGCACCAAAACACCAGCCACAACAGTATCAAAAACCCAGACACATTCTCCTCAAATAACCTTTTCAGGTTCCAAAGGAAAAAAAGGGGAAGTGAGGCATTTTAAGCTGCAATGGAGAAGCTGATTTAATACAAAAGGCAGAAAAACTATAATTTTAGTGTTTTAACACAGTTTCATGATTAATTCATGAAATTCACCCTGGAAAATGAAGTTTCCAAACATTCCTGTGTTCCCTTATTGGAAGCGCATACAGTGGCTACAGTAGCAACTTATCATGCAAATACCAGCTGACTGGTGGGATGCACATTATCCATTTCAGATATAAGCAATTCTTATGCATTATCCAGCAGTCCAAGATGTCTTCCTCCAAAGCAACATGTACAGTGTCCTCTGTCCTTCTCTCTCACTGATAAATCTGGCATATTTAACATCTGTTGGATGGTGACCCTCACAGTAACTGCCCAGGTCTGCTGGTGAAGCTGTGGACAGAATGGCATAGTCAGTATACTGGCTCTATTACAACAGATCCATTGGAAATAAGCTCCGTAGGCAAAAGAAACCTTTAATGTTCACTGCCAATCCACTCCTTTGCTCCCTTTAAGCACATTGTGTTGTGTTGCTGGCGTTTTTGTCAGGCCATCAAGAGTTATCCGTGTTCCAGCTGCTCATGCAAGTTATCTTAAGAGAAACTGGTATATCCAAATAAGGATATTAAGATAGCATTAAGATATCTGTAAGAATTAGTACTAACTTTGCACCTCAACCTCTAAAAGGTCATCTTCTGATTACAGCAATAATTAAAACCAATGCACTATCAAAAAAGGAAGTTATTTCCTTCTGTACATGATTTTTATTATTTACATAATACAATATAGCATAAATGCTCGGTAGCACAATTATGTGCAATACATAAATATGAACTATCTGTACATGTCTGCATATCTAATAACCCAGAAGAACAAAGTTAAAAGCAAAAACCCGGTGCTTTAATAGTAAAGTAAAAACTAAGATTGAACACTGTGATAAAAATCAGAAGTTGAGGAACAGCACCTTGTGTACATACATAACTATTTACAGATGAAAACAGGCATTATCACAACACTAGTCTAAACTGTACTTGTTTATATAAAAATCACAAGTTTCATACATCACAAAAACCCCTTCCATTATAACACAGAAGTGATATTACCAGACAAGCATCAGTGAAGTATACTGCCTTTTCTAGAGTTGTTATTGTACAATGCTGTAGATAATGCAGCCCATGCAATACACCCAGGAACACTATAGCCCTACATCCAAGTACAATTAAAAATGATAAAGCAGCCCTCCAAGAGTGGTTCCAGCTACCACTTAAGTCTACAGCAGCCATGTTGGGTATGGTTTTCCATGCAGAACAGAGCAACTGCTACATTTAAAACTAGATAAAATTAACTTCTAATATTCTTTCAAACTCTGAACACACAGGATGTAAGTAATATATGAATAATAAACTGCTCTAATACATCAGCAACTTACTCATCAGACATGTTGCTTGATAGAGCTGTTATGGTACTTCTAAAAACATATGTAACTTTTTTTTTTTTTTATACCAATCTTGCAATATTGTGGTGCACAACATTTTCGTCTCTGCAAGGAAAAGCAGACTCTGTCTGCAGGTCAGTTCATAAGTTCCTTGCAGGACATTTCCATTGAGAACGTGTTTTCACAATTCTAAAGTTAATGTAATCTTTTCCAAATGAGTTTTCTTCTTTTACTTATCTGATTTTTTCCCATTTTTCACAGTGCAACTGGTAAAATGACTTTTTTAAATACCAAACCAATGCTCACCTTCCTGGAATGGTGGGCCTCTATACATAACTTACATTCTGCTTGAAAACAATGGAGTATGGAAGCTAAAATTAGGATGAGATTTTAAATGATAGAAGTAGACTGCCAATCATTTTGATACATCCTTCTCCAAAACAGGTACATAACACCAGCCAAAAATTATATACCTCAAGCATATCTCGAAAGGCAGATCTGCTGCAAATATGCAGATAGCATACATCTGTTGGTGCATCTGAACTAGAGTCTGTCCTCTGTGCATGTGTATATTCCTGTGCAGGTTTCTGACCATCCAATTATATTCTGGGGAGGGCATATATATTTTCAAGGGCTGTATCTATCCAATTCTGCCTGTAACAAACACCCAAACATTCTGAAATATCATTAAGACAAACAAGACTAAAAGTAAAACTTTGAAGAACAGAGGAAAATGGCCATGCACTTGTTCTTTCACTTTTTCTAGGACGTATTAAAAACAAAGCAAGAAGTCAGTCTTTTCACAAGCAGTTAATTTATATTCTCTGTATTTTCTCAGCAACCACAACTGGATTCTCTTTCCTGATTTTTGCTGCAGCTTCTGCTTTGTAATCATACGGGCAGTTATGCTTGTCAGAATAACGGTGAAGTCCACAAAATAAATTTCCACATCTGCAGTCAAATCCTGTACATCGAAAAAGAATCAACGTCACTAGGAAGCTTCACACTTAATTAAGTTGTAAATTAACAACTTAGTAACTACAAAGGGGTTGTGTTCAACTACTGTGACATACAGAGTAAGAAAAATGAGGAGGGAAATAACAGTACAGCTATTTAATTAAGTTTAATCTAACAAGAGGCAACTAATCATACAGATCTGTTCAAAACTGATGAAATATTTCTCATACCTGTAAGGCCAACCTTCTTTCTGCACATGAAACATCTGTTCTTCTTTGGTTTGGGCAGTTCAGGAGCCCTCTCTTCATTCTGTGAAGTACTAGGCTGAGAAACTGATGGGCTTGGTTGAGTAACAACTGTTAAAGCAAGCAAACAAAATAAAGATTAAATGTCTTTTTCTTAACTTCAGTAGCTATTCAGTAGCATGCATGTCTTTCTTAAGGATTGATTCCCCCTACTAAGACCCTGATGTTTGTTGTCTAAAGTACAACACAGTCTGCAAAAATGTAAATCAGGAATAGGGATTTTTAGGTACTCTGTTCTTTCCTTTTGGCTTTACACATGACAATCTCACTTTCCCCACAGTTCCACCAGCTAGAAAATATAAGGCACTTCTTTAGTACACCTGTACAGGTGTTAAAGGGTGTTAAGGACTCAGAAAGCAGTCCAGAAGTTCCATGCACACATTTAATATTTAAAAAAAATCATATGTTTAATTAACATTCAATCTAAAACAGTAATATTGTCCCAACTAAAGCTGTTGAATAGAAGGGATAGCTGAAGAGAATATAACTGATGGGAACATATTTTAGAAAAAAATAGAATTCAGTAACCTGTTACTATCTTAGTACTAGGTTACCCTGCCACTACACTTGTGAAGTCTGATGTCCAAAACAGCTCACCAAGACAGCAGCTAACAAGCTGCTGATTTTGTGACAGATCCAGAACGCAGCTACAAAACACACAGTTTAAAAGAGCCCTCACATTTTTGACACTTTCAGTAATTTAAAGAACAAACTGCCAATTTACACTGAACATCTATTTTTGTACTGTATCCAGCGTTAGTGTTCAACTAGGTTAATGTTCAAAATTAGTCATTTTTCAATTGCCTTTGTCATGAACACCCTCAGAAAAACTTGAGTCATGTTTATTTAAGTTCCCTGAAGGCTAAAAATTTGTCCTTTTGTGAACTTTTGTGAATCTGTTCATTTTGTAAAAAACCAAACAAATAAAAGTCTTTTTTCCAATAAAACACTTTGGTTTTTTTTTTTTTTTTTTTAATAGCCTTTCTATATCCAACCTGGAACAGAGGAAAGCTGAGAGGTGCATTTATACAGAACACCTGGTCCTTGTACAGTTTTCCTGAACACTCCCATCTCTTTGATAACATCTACTGTTCTAAACCAGAACAAATTGTAAAACGCATTCCAGAATAAGTAGTGTATATAACCTTTAGGGACTTTTTTGTAATCAACTTTACTCATACACAGAGGATTTGTTAGCTGAGATTCTTTTGGATCAAAAAGTGCTGTATTTGTGAAAAGCAGGTTTTTTCAAAACACGAAGAAACAGTTATGTTGACTTTTTTGTATCGTTACTCTTCACACTTGCTTTTTAAAATTGCACTTGAATTACCACATTCACAGGTTTTCTAAAAAAAAAAAAACGAAACCACCAGCTATTACCACAAACACTTAGAAAGTCCCACAATTCACTGTACAAGCTCCCAGTAAAGACTTCTTAAACAAGATTTAAAAGTGACAAGCTCTCAGAAGTAACAAGGAACCTTCACTGCTCATTGCCAAAAATTTTCACGCAGTGTAACAATGGTTGCTAATGTTTTCTTACACTTTAGTTATAGATTACAGCAACAGCTCTAATGAACAAGCAAGACCATTTGCTACCTTCATTTTTTGTCACCTTGCATAGATATTTTTCTAAAAAGTTTGTGAAATTCAGTGTCATTGCTGTTCTGCCAAGTCTGAGGGATAAATAAACTACTATTATTAGTGACTACAGTCACTTACACCACTGGTACTTTTTGGAGTAGTTTCTCCTGCTGCTTTTGTGGGTTGTTTTTTTGTTTGTTTGTTTGTTTGTTTTTGAGAAAAAAAACACCTTTGCCCTGATGATTAACGTTCTCTAGATGAATAGTTATATTTCTCTGAACATGTCTTTAAATCTGATGGAAAGCAGTGATTGGTAATAACTCAATCTGATTGAGAACGCCACCAAAAACCAGGCTGAAACCCAGCAATATCACTATCAGTGTAAACTCGTTGGACACCATGTAACCTGCCTAACTGCCATCAGCTATGGCCTTAAAAAACCAAAATAATCACCAAACATCTCCAGAACCAACCTACCAATGAGCCCATGGAGCCTGCATGCTGTTTCTATCACATGCAAAGAAAATACAGAAGAGTCCAATCAACCGAGACCTAAATAAAGTCACTCACAACGTGCACTAAAAGAAAACTAGAAGAGGAGAAACTGCTATCACTGCCTAACGCAGCAACAAGGAAGAAGCGCAAGCAGCAACTTCCAGGAATCACCAAGGCAAACAGATAGGCTAGTAGATCACTCTACCATAAACCAGACACTGAGAACAAATTCATCTAAGGGAAAATGTTAACTGACTACTACAAGTATATTTCCCCCTTACCATGAAGAAACTGTGGCAACTGGAAGCCCGGGAACTAGACAGTGACCTGAAGAAACTGGTGGTACATTTCCTACAAGGGCTGCTGAGCAGGATCCTCCTCCCACCACCACCACATGTTCCAAGAAGGAAAAGCAGCGCACAACATGCAGTAATGGGTACTAAAAAGTGCCAAGACAAGATGGGACATAGTCCCTTAATTACCAATTAAAATGTTCAATTTGTTGCTCTCCATGACCAAAGGATTCTCCTATTAGTTCACCCCAGAGTCAAGTCTGATTATGCATTTTTATAATGTTAAACCTACAGAAATGTGCTTCTGAGCAATGCCTAGGACACAGTCAAAGGTGCCTATCCTGCTCCTTACTTAAAGTCCAGGACAGAATCCATTTTCATCAACTTCTGGCTCAGATGAAAAACAACGTGAATTGTACATTTGTGATGACATCAGGAGATAATATAAATTCATTAGGTACTATCCTGACAACTGCTTGTCACAAAATGCTTATTTTAGCACAGATCCAAACCCAACTGGGCAAGTTAATTCCAGTCCTCAATACATAATTTAAAAAATCATACAATGTTAATATTCAGGCAAAGTGCTCTAGCTGATTGCTCTATGATCAACATGGAATGAATTAACTGAAAAAATGCTGGAAGTTAGAATATAACGGTTACTGTTACCAGTAGACCTCCTTCCTCAGCAACAGTGCTCAGATGAAACAAATCTTCCACCATTAAACCAGGTTTAACACAGTTGCTGTTGGCATGTACCCTTTTCCATAACCATGGTCACTTCACTCTCATTACTAGAATTACAGCAACTCAGCCTGTATGCAGAAAGGTCCTACACCAAGTGGAGAACAAAGCTTTTCTCAAACCACAAAGTATTAAGCCAGTGACTATGTGGGGCTGCCACTCAAATTTAAAAACTACTAAGAACAGGATTTTACAGTACCTTTCCCTATATAAACCAGTATGGCTGCTGCAAAAGAGCATGCCTATTGTAGGAATTTCCCCACTGAGATTTCACACTGGAATGAATCCAATGCTTCAGTTGAACAAAACATGATGACAGTAAAGAAATAGCACCTTTTAACCCTCCCCACATCAGAAGTGACCAGAACAGGCTACCAGAATAACACTAGTAAGTTTTTAAAACCTCTCTGATAAACAAAAATGAACCAAAATAAGACTCCCAACAGCTTAAACTGCATGACTTTCACAGTACTAGCAAGTGGTAACATACCAGTGAGGAAAGCCTTGAAAGCATACTTATGGCCTCACAATATGTTACCTAATCATACTGTTCCCTAAATCAGAGCTATTACTTAGTTTAAAAACAACCACAAAAAACAAACAACAACAAATCCAAAAAACTCAACACCAAAAACACCAAACCAAAAGCCCCAAGCCTCTGGTACACATGCTGATACTAATTACATGTTGAAACACAGACCTGACTCGTCATTCGACAAGGTAATGGCCTACAAAAGTATAAGAAAATGCTAAAAATATGCTGTAACTAGGAACAATGTAATTGTTTGAACATACTTGCTTTCAAACAGTTTATTTTTAGTGGTTTCTAGGTAACTTAATTCTCTTTCTTGTACAAACTTTTATTTCCATTTGAATACCTGCTAAAAAAAAAAAACAAACAAAAACCCAAAACACCAAACCCCATGTTTCTTAAGGAAGGGCTCCACAATGCCTCACCAACTTGGTAGATATATTGCTCCAACAGTGTAACATGAGCAGTTCATTAGGTTTTGCATTTAATTCCAGCAACTCAGCAAAGGAAAAAAAAAAATAAATAAAAAAATTGCAGCTATGAATCATATTTATAGAATGCTTTTGGTGTAGTCTGACTTTGGGAAAGTGTATATTAAAATTCAATCCTTAAGAAGTGTAAAAGCTTACCAAATGCTATAAAAAGTAGTTTGCAAATATTTCCTGCTTAGGAATCTGAGTTTGGACATAAAGACCTTCAGGTATCTCTAACTTATGAATCATTTAAACACAAAACTACACTGTTTAATTAACTATGAAGTTAAAATATAGCACGTTACACATGTGAATTACAACCAGGGAGGTCATTTACATCCATCATGCCTTTCTTCTTTCAAATGTCAAGATACAATTGCCTTAACATGAGATTTATTCTGAATGGGAATGCAGGTAGCAACCTCAACCTGTTTGAAAAGAAAGAAAAACACACACACACACAAAAAAAAAATCATCAAGAAAAGTAAGCGTAAGCTTCATTGTTTCATTGTTCTCAACTTCACCTTCTCAAGTCAGCTGCTTCAACTCCAACAGCAAACAAGTATAATTTTATTCTAAAGCCCGCTAAAAACTATTAAATAAATAAATCAGTTGACCACAAGTTTGGTTTTTTTTTTTAATCTTTCCGACCTGTAAGGAAAATAGCCAAAATGTCATTTGCTAATGAAAATCCGGCAGAGACGCCTCTGAACTCGTACTGTTGAAGATACTACAAAGAGAACAAGCTACTTCGCTTAAAGGCTACATTGTCTGTTCAATAATCTGTTACTATCTGACAGATGGTTATGAAATTCAGTTGCTAGAGTCAGATAGCACTTACAACTAGACTGGTTTCATTAGCAGCTCCATGACTGCGGCATTATATTAAGAGAATCTTAGGTGTACCTCACAAAGTTTTATCTGTTAGTATGAGGCAATGTGACTTATTTACCATTGTTTCAGTTCCTCCTTGAGAGGAGAGACCAACACACATTGGATGCTGCTGGCAAAAGGAAGAGAAGAAAAACACAACTAGTCCAGACACAACAGGGATCTTTATAGGAAGTCTAGGCAAGCATCTTTTGCCTGCAAGTCAGAGATCAATGTACTACTGAATACAGCCAACACTGTGTATTTTAGATGTCCAACAAACCCTAAGAATAGTATATAAAGACTCTATTTTATGCCACCTGCAATCAATGCCAAACCATAAAACTCAAAAGGGAACTGGGCTTTTATGGCAGCTGAGGCTGTCTCATGAATTTACAGGTATATACTCAGGCAGGCAGTTTTTTTCCAGACACATGTACATTCTTTGGTAGTTTTCCCAGGGATCTTTACACACAGCTTTCACTAGTTTTAATCTGCAGTATTGTTTACAATACTATCAACAAGTGTCTTGCAATGCTTTTGGATTTTTTCCGCTAATCAAATTAATAGAATCCTTTGTGACACTACCTACCATACTGCTGACCCACAGTACCTTAAAATTGGGTAATATATGAATAACAGCAGAGACTGTCCTTTACGCTTGGCAAAATGACAGATTCTTACTGGCAGTTCTAATAAGAGTAAAGTCACCTATTAGTCTGCCACTACCATTTTATGCATTCCTTTTTCCTGCTTGTCGCATTTCATGGAGGAACTTGTAACAAGGCAAGATGTGTTTATGAATTTTGTAGCAAAGTCTATTTCTCAGTTACATACGAAAGCCTCTTCAGATGACAGTAGTTAATGTCATGCTGGTAACACTTGCAAAAATCTCCTCTCAGTCTATACATAATGAAAACCCCATATTGTATAACTACTTCAGTTCATGCCACAGGATCTTGACTTGGCATGACTTACTTCAAATGGTAAAATACTCTGTACAAGTATTGAGCAATTAAGTGCCAGGTGTTAGAGCAATCTTTGCCAGCAAAAATGTATCTGGGTAAAGAAAAGTAGAAATATTACTTATACAGTTCTGAGTAGCATCTGCTGCAATTTTTATCTGACTTAAAAACTGGAAAAATGAATTTTATCTTCAGCTTGAGTGAACAGACTTCCTACTGAACATCACATTTTAGTGCTTTAAGAATGTTTCAGCTCTGTGAAATAAAAAAAAAAAGCATGGATATGTTTAAGTATGAAATAAGTGGTTTAAGATATCCATTTGAACAAATTGATAGGTATTGAAACACTAGTTCCAGGTAAGAAAGCAACCCCCTCTACCTCCCTCCAAGAAATACTTTACACTGTAATTACTACAGCTACAACCTTCCAGTACAAGAATAAAATTTTTAAATTGACAATTCACACCTAGCAATTAATGCTGCAAGTATCCTGCATCCCCAGAACAATACTTTGATCATATCTACTGATTGCTGAATTAGTTCAAGAACCCTAAACAGCTTTTGTTAGCATTTTTAAACCACATACTCTCTTCACCCACAGCCTCACTCCTCTGTAAAATAGAATATATTAGTAACTCTGTTCTCCAAATGCAACAAGTAATTTTGACTGCCATGAGTCAGCAGGAATTGTACTGGTAGGTAATATACAGAAATCTCAACATTTCAAAACTGAATAAGCACCTTGCCCAAATCAAATTTTAGAGTGCCTTACTTTAAAAAACTAAGTTTTTTTGAGTCAAAACCCTCACAGGTGTTGATTCTTTTTTTCTAACATTGAACATGCATCTTAAAATCCTATTGTGGCACTAGTCCTTCTTCTTAATTCTGCCAGGGGAGAATTCAAAATGCATCTTTCATCATCTTAACAGGTCCTCAAGATCGTCACCACAACAGGAAATGCCTACTCAGAAAGTTACCAACCTGTCAGCTCCCACTATGTCACCAGTTGTACGCAGTGCTACTCTGCAAACATACCTGGCTCAGTCTCTGTTTTCGGTGTTACTTTTTCCTCTCTTGAAATGCTCATTTCTGTCATTTGCTGAGTTACAGGCAAGGCGGCAACAGGCACATTTCTGTTTAAGTGCAGTGAAACACACAATTTCTGTTAGCTTTGAACTCATCACAAAAGCTTAATCTGTCCATACCCATTACCTCTTCAATTCCTACTGATACATGTTTGACCTCTGCCTCTACTGTCTTTGAACTGCATTTTTTTTTTTACTCTGTTTTATCTTTTAGTTTAGAAGAAAACAGGCAAACCTGTAGCAATTATTTTTCCAGGTAAATCAAAACCGTCCTTTTAAATGTAGCAGTCTAATGCCAAATATTTTAATCAGCTCTCATATACACAGATTCATGGAACACTGGAAGGTAGACTGTCCCTTTTTCCTCCCCAGAACATCACTGCAACAAGGCAGGATTGCTGTAGGCCTTCAACTTGCAGCACACTCACACCTCATTCAGACTTCAAAATGGTATCTTCGTCTTACCTTGATTTTTCAGATATGCTGCCAGCAGCACCTTCACAGTTGTTTAAGCTAGTGTCTGCTCTCTGTACAGATGGAGAGTCTGAGGTAGGACTGTTGGAACCACTGGCTGTTCCTATATAACAAGAATTTGATAAGTTAGTTACAAACAGATTGTAAAACACGTTAGGCAAACAGTTTCGTAAACAGCTATGAACAGTCTGGATACAATCTTCACTACTACTGCATATTACTCATACTTTAAGACAGGCTACTCATACAAAGACTGTATAAAGAGAAGGCTTAAGTGGGAAAACAAGTTACGGCTGAATGCCAAGCAGACCAGAACACATTACACAGAAATATATTTTTATCTTTAGTGTGATTTAAATTAGTATTCTCTTTGATATTCATTGTTTTAGTACACTTTTCAAAAGTTCTCCAGAAAAATGTTCTGGGATTCCTTGTCATCTTCCGTATGTTTATTTTAAAAGGAAAAATAAAAAAATAAAAATTAAAATAAACAAATAAAAACCAAACCAACCAACCAACCAAACCCACAACAAACCACAAACCACCACAAAACCAAACCAAACCAAACCAAACCACCCCCACCACAAAACACACACTTTTACCTATTGGGCTGATTCTACCACTATTCTGCTGTCGCTGAAGATGCTCTTTGTAGCAAACAGAACACATCCCATTTGTCCTAGGATTTCCGTAAAATCCACATCCTGTACTACACAGCATGGGCCCTGGGGTCTGGTTTGTCTCCTGAGTCATCTCGATGCTGTAAATAAAACCAAGAACTGCATTAGAGGCTGGCATGTCACCAAAATCGATTATAGGGTTATAGAACTAAAGCATGTCTGCTCACCCTGCCCCACCAAAATGATATCAGCATTCTCAAATAGGGTTATATGAATGCTAATATACCATTCAATACTGCAACTGTATTGCCATGTAACATCATTAAGAACCTTTAAGGGAAGAAAAAGTGTCATCGTACTAATACTGAGAAATAATGTACTTGTTAGTCATCGAGTTGCACAACAGCATTTGACAGGCAAAAAGCCCTTTATTACCAGCCTCTTAGTACTAAGAGGGACAAGCTTAATAAGCAGAGCCAAGTTCATATCTACTAAACAGTTCTGGCAAATAACATAGTTTATTTTTATCCCAAATTCCAGCAGAAAAGCCCCACTTTTTCAATAATGTTGTTCTTGAATAATTTTGATGCTAATTCCAGTATTATTATTTCCTACTTTCACAATACATTTGCCAGAGCAATAAAAGTCTCTGAAGTATTGGCAGCAGCCAATAGAGCAACCTGTATCCCTATCTTTAGAAGGAGTTTCCAAAACAAGGCTTGTGTACACTGCTTAAATGTACCTAAAATCTGATACTGAGTGCTAACTGGCAACAACATGTGTACAACAGACATTTCAAACCAAGAATCTAAAGATCATTTCTGAAATAAGTTTAGACTGGGTCTTACTCTTCAAAGAGAAATAAAGATAACTTTAAATTGTTGAATATGTTATCTTCCACAGCCTACACATAAACACATGCCAGTTAAATCCCTTGTGTTAATAAAGTTAAGCAAGACTTGTGAACTCCCAAAGGCTCACAAATGCTAACTCTGCCATGAACTGCACGGGTCAGGAATAAAAATACTTAACCTTCAGTGCCGGTTAAACTCTGCAAAGCAAGGTTAGTAGAAAAAATGAACAGCAACCAAATCTTTGATACCCAAGGGCAATAAAACTCGAACACAGTAATCAAGCAATTGCTGCAAATTGAGGACATCTGAGAATATTGCACTCGCCCTCCCAAAATTTAAATTTAGTAGCAGTGTACATGGCACCTGAAGACATTTCAGCATGATCTCTAGACTGCTGTCTCCTTATTCCAGGAACAGTTACAGTAAGGGATATCTGACTGTTGATTACTGTGAGAAATCAAAAATACCAAGCGCTAATTCACTGCAACTTACAGAGAAATACATTCTAATTAAGAAGTCCCACACTGCAAGTAGTAAACTTACGTTCCAGTGGTATGAAAACTGCAACCAGCAGTTGCCTTTGTCTAAACTAAATTTCTGTGATCAAAGTAAACCAAGAGCAGGAGAAAGCAAACAAACAAAATTCATCTGCTTGCCTGCTGGTGGTCACAGGACTTCACTTCCCAAGTATAAATACTTACGTTATTTATACTACACTATTAATGCCTTTGTAACACCTTCCAGGTACAAACAGTTTCCTTTCAGGACTACAAAACAGCTTCACACTTATTTTTAAATAGTTTTAGAGCCATGAACACACCAGCCAAAGGAGTCAGAAGAAACCATAACCCATCTAGAGAAACGTAGAAGACTTGTCATCTATACTCTAGACTCATATAAATGTAAGTAACGACTGTTCTTCGGCCCGTTTATGAAGCAGGTAAGCTGGAACAGCTATCAAACACACTCCCACCGCCACCCTCAGCTGACTTGCTCCACACACAAAAGAGCGCGCGGCGAGCACGTTTCACCACCATCTAAATCTAGCTCCAAGTGCTAACGCTGGTGTTAACCTACTACAAGCGGGGTCTCCGCAGCTCCTCCGCCGGCAGCACACACTCCCCCTGCTTGAAGCGCACGGCCCAGACCAAGCCGCAGCTCCCGACGCTGCAAGGCGACCGGCTGCGTCACCCGTGCTGCTGCTGCCGAGGCGCCTGCAGCTGCCACTACTCCAGCTGCCGCGCGCTCACCCCTGCCGACCCGAAGCCGCAGCCCTCCGGTACCGGCCCGACCCCTCCCGCGTCACATGGGCGAGTGCCGGCGCTTCCGCCTGTCAGGCGTGACGTGCCAGGGCGCGGGGCCCCGCCGCCCCGCTGAAATCAGCTACTATTTATAGCCCCGGCGGGAGCCAGCGGAATCCCGTTACTGCCCTTACCTCTTGGAGTAGCGGGCAGCGCGGGTGCTGAAAGCCAACCTGGAAAACGCAGCATCACCCGCTCGTCACCTCCACCACACATCTCACCCCCGCGCGGAGGGCGGTCGGGGCTCGCCGCCAGGGCACCGAGGCCGGGGCCGGGCGGTTGAACCCGGACACGCCTCCCAGAGGGAGGAAGCAAAGACAGTAACATGGGGAAGGTCTCGTTCCACTAGCAAGTTCTCGCCTCAGGGCCGCTCCCATACGTCAGTCCCTTGCTCGGGGTGGTCGCTTCAACAGCGACTCACGCCACTCGTCCTCACGGTTACCAGCGAAACTCGGAGGGTAGCGGGTTTTGTGTAAAACATCGCTTCCCGAGGCGAGGCTGGGCCGCCCTAGCGGCCGCGAGCACAGACCCCGGCCCTCTCCCGTCAAGCGGTCCCGCCTTTCAGTGCGAGACCCCGACATCGCGCACAGAAAGCAACCGCAAAACTCGGAAGCCGAGCCACCGAAGGGCTTGCTGACCTACACACTTTTTTCCCTCCACATCGTCCTCTCGAAGAAGGGCCACGATTAAACAAGAGAAACAGAAACAAAACAAAAGGCGGCGTGTGTGTGTCGCCGAGGCTGCTCGGGGCGCTCGCCCCGGCCCGGCCGCGCTCGGGGGAAGCGTGATGGAGAAGTCGATACGGGGCAGGCACACCAACACCGGGCGCTTCCAGAGAAGAGTAAAGCCCGGCTGGGAGAGTCACACAAAAGCGGAGCCGCTGCCAAGCGCCGCAGAGCAGTATGTTTTAATTGCCACCCAACTGCCCCGTCTCCTCCGCCGAGGACCCCGGAACACAAAGACTCAGAGGATACCGGGCTGAGAAACAGCCACGGCAGGGGGGGTGCCCAGCAAGGGCGGCAGCGCAGGCCGCTCCCCGTAAACCCCTGAGTCACGCCCGGCCCCGCCACCGGGCCCCGCGCCACTGCTGGCCCCCACGCCACGCCGCCGCCGGCCACGGGAACCTTACTGTCTCGCCGCCGGCTCTGCACCGTTCCGCGTCCTCCTCCCAAGGAGGGCCGCACGAGACAAGACCATCATGAGATCCAGAGGGCAGCGGGGCCGCCCGGGGGGAGGCCCATGTACCCCTCGCCGCCGTGAGAGCCCTGGGGATCCCAGCCCAGCCGCCCACCCCCCGCTCACCTCTTCCCGGCGGGGGCTAGAAACCCCGCGGCGGGTATCGGAAAAGGCACCGCAGGTGTCTCCAGACGGAGGGCAGGGGGGCTCGGAGCTGGCGGTAACGCCGCCGCCACCACTTCCCTCCTTTGTTCCCGCAACAGCAGCGGCGGCCGCGTCGGCAGCGGCGACGGCGCGAGGCGAGACGCGCCGCGCGCGGGGGGCGGTAGGCGGGAAGGCGCGGGAGGGAGGCGGGGCGCGGGGGTAGGAGGAGCGGGAGGGAAACGCGTCCGCCCGCCTGCCCCACCTCCCCCTAGCCGTCGCGGGCCCCCGGGGCATGCGCGCTGCCGCCCGGGGCCGGGGACAGGCTGCGGGGGGCGGAGAAAAGCTGCGCAGGAGGCGAGGCGGGAGTGCGCGCGCCACTCGCCGTGGTGCCACCGCCTCCCGCGGGACCGGGGAGGGTGCCGTGCCAGGTGATGTCACAGTCCCGGGTGGGAGGGAGCGAGCCAGCCGTGTGCAGAGCGGCCCGGTGGGGGGCGTGGCTGAGGCTGCTTGACGCGGCCCGGACAATACGGGAAGGTGCTGCCTGGCCTCGGGCTGCGGGGAGGGCTGGGTCGGGTTTCCCTTCACATGGGCGGAGTGGCTTCTTGTTGTTAGGTGCCCAGTCCCGTCCCCGGGAGGCGCGCAGGGTGTTTCAGCACCGGCGACCTCTGACGTTTCGGGGGATAGCGATGCTTACTTCGGCTTCTGAGCGCGCTCTTTAGGAGAGCCCTGGCTGCGTTCCGGTGCTCTTGTCTGCCTGCAGTTTTTACGTGTGAAGCGTAAAGTGTACGGCAAGTAAGTTTTGGGCAGTTTTCTAGGGACCGTCAGACTCCTCGAGTGGGCTGTAGTGGCAGAGTAGCCACGGGTGACTCCCCGTTGTGGGTGGTTTACTTCTGCTAGGTGTCGGTGGAGAGTTGCTAGTCCTGCATATTGTGAGCTGTGTTGATCTCCAGTTCTTAATTTTGGAGTACTTGCAAAATGCAGTCTGCTTAAAGTGAAATAATCCCTGTGGCGTGCAAAGATGTTGGCTAATAACATGTATCAGGCATCATGTTAGGCTGTGACCCATAACCAGACCCACAACAGAACATTCCTTCTGGTGCCCAGGCCTGCTTGAGGTTTCCCCATGCTTCCTAGAGGCCAAGGTATATTCCAGCTGTTTCAAGGGCTTGAGCTATTGGCTGTCACCAGGTAAAAGCACAAGGAGGACTTGAAGGCCAGACCTTGACTGGTGCTGAGGTTTGCGCATTTGTGGTTCATTGAACCTCAAGATTAAATATTTCTGTATTTCTGCATTCCCAGACTGTGGTTCAGAGGTGTTATGGGTACTTCGTGTAGTCATAAATAGACTTCATAGAATAGTTAGGGTTGGAAAGGACCTTAAGATCATCCAGTTCCAACCCCCCTGCCATGGGCAGGGATACCTCACGCTAAACCATGTCACCCAAGGCTCTGCTCCAACCTGGCCTTGAACACTGCCAGGGGTGGAGCATTCAGAAGTTCCTTTGGGCAGCCCATTCCAGTGCCTCACCACCCTCACAGTAAAGAACTTCCCCTGTTTAAGTTTTAACCCATTACCCCTTGTCCTGTCACTGAAGTTCCTAATGAAGAGTCCCTCCCCAGCATCCTTATAGGCCCCCTTCAGATACTGGAAGGCTGCTATGAGGTCTCCA
>WYDI02037449.1:0-13404 GCA_009867235.2 Psittacus erithacus | reverse complement strand
TGAGACTCAGAAAGTCCTTGGTCAGAGTAAACATTACTGAGCAGCAACTAAAAACATTGGTGTTATCAGCGCTGTTCGCTGCTGAAAGTCAAAACTACAGCACTGCACCAGCTACAAAGAAGGAAAAAAATGACTGCTACTGCTGAACCCAGGACACTACATTAATACTTTTCTGTGTGGTTTATATGAAGGCTTTTCACATAATGGATACAAACACTACAAAAGTGTAAACCAATTATATTTTTTTAATTATTTACTTAAGTCATAGAGTCATAGAATAGTTAGGGTTGGAAAGGACCTTAAGATCATCCAGTTCCAACCCCCCTACCATGGGCAGTGATGCCTCACCCTAGACCATGTTGCCCATGGCTCTGTCCGACCTAACCTTGAACACTGTCAGGGATGGAGCATTCACCACTTCTTTGGGCAGGCCATTCCAGTGCCTCACCAGCCTAACAGTAAAGAACTTCCTTATATCTAACCTGGACTCCTCCCATTTTAGTTGGCTTTCTGGGCCGTGAGTGCGCGCTGCAAGCAAATGTTCTCATTAACCAATTCTCATTTCTCATTAACCAATACCCTCAAGCACATCTCCACAGGGCTACTCTGAATCAGTTCTCTGCCTAACCTGTCGCCGTGCCTGGGATTGACCTGTCCCAGGTGTAGGACATTGCACTTTGCCTTGTTGAACTTCATGATGTTGGCATCTGCCCACCTCACAAGTGTGTCAAGGTCCTCCTGGATGGCATTCCTTCACTCCAGCATATCAATGGAACCACACAGCTTGGTGTCATCAGCAAACTTGCTGAGAGAGCATTCAATCCCACTGACTATGTTGCCGATGAAGATGTTGAACAAAATTGGTCCCAACACCAACCCCTAATGGACAACATTTGTTACTGGTCTCCAGCTGAACACTGAGCTGCTGACCAAAACTCTTTGTGTGTGGCCATCCAACCAGTTCTTTAACCACCAAGTGATCCATCCAGCAAACTTATGTCTCTCTAGAGACAAGGATGTCATGCAGGACAGTGTCATGCACTTTGCGCGAGTCCAGGTAGATGACATCAGCTGCTTTGCCCCATCTGTCAGTTCTGCAGCCCCATCGTAGAAGGCCACGAAATCGGTCAGACAGGATTTGTCCTTACTGAAGTCATGTTGGCTGCCACCAAGCACCTTGTTGCTTTTTCCATATGCCTTAGCATGCTTTCCAGGAGAATCTGCTCTAAGATCTTGCCAGATAAAGAGGTGAGACTGACTGGACTGTAGTTCGGTAGATCATCCATTTTCCCTTTCTTGAAAATGGGAGTTATACTTCCCTTTTTCCAGTCATTGGGAACTTCACCTGACTGCCATGATTTTTCAAATATGATGGATAGTGGCTTAGCAATTTCATCTGCCAGCTCCTTCAGGACCTGTGGATGGATTTCATCAGGTCCCATGGACTTGTGCATGTTCAGGTACTTAAGATGGTCTCAAACTTGATCCTCTATAGTGGGCCTAAGGTCTTTATTCTCACAGTCCCTTCATTTGCCTTCTAAGTCTTCCAAGAGCGGTATGGTCAGAGCACTTGCCGGTGAAGGGAAAGGAGTCATTGAGAATCTCAGCCTTCTCTAAATCCAGGGAAGCCAGTTCTCCTGATATCTTCTGGAGATGGCCCACATTTTCCTTAGAGTTTCTTTTGGTGGCAACACACCTATAGAATCCACAAAACTCTCTTATCTGTCTGTTCTGCAGAATGTAAATTGCATCTATGACCAGTCCTATTCATAAGAAAAGTATTTGAGATGGATATGTTAAAGATAAAATTGAAACGGACCCATTTTACTTTTATCAAATAACTAACTTCTGTGGCAGACATTTCATTTGAAAAATCATATATGTAACAGCATAGATTATGCTGGTTTTAGTGCTGAGTAAGATATTATATAGCATGAAATATCTGTTTGGTCAGTTCAGGGCAGCCATCCAGATTAGATATTCGGAAAAAATTCTTCTTAGAACAGGAACAGCTTGCCCAGAGAATCTGTGGCTGCCCTATGCCTAGCAGTGTTGGATGGGGCTTTGAGCAACCTGGTCTTGCGGAAGCATCCCTACCCATGGCAGGGGGGTTGAGACTAGATGGTCATTGATGACCCTTCCAACCCAAACCATTCTATGATTCTTTTTTAAACTTACTAAAAGTTAATAAATCACCAATTATTAATGCCATTTCATATGACAAAAGGGAATCCTTTGTGTGAACACAATTGATTTTGGTTCTTGCCTCTTGAGTACCCAAAAAAATATATCCACTAAATAATAGTGTATATTGTGAGATTATTAGTTTTTTTCACCGTGAAGTTCATTTGCTTTTCTTTGAATTAAAAGATGGATACAGTAAGTGAAACACACTTGAACATAAAAGAGCTGCTTATGAACTTGATACAGAAGTTTAACTGCAAATTTAATAAAACTTTCCAATTTAACATTTAAAGTTTTACAATGGAGTATACTCCTGACTAAATGGAAAAACTGTTATGAATTATTTATAATTAAAAAGCTAGCTTGGACATAAAAACCCAAGCTGAAGAAATGTTGTGTTGAGAGTCAAATTCTTCCTCAATATTAAAGTCATAGTTCAGCTAGTTGTTAATTTTCATATTCAGTGATTCTTTCACATTTTTGCAGCAGCATTTTCAGGACAGATTTAGAGGAATATTGTTTTGCTAGGGTTCTGAGTGCTCTTAGAAATATATATATAATCACACCGTTTCTTTTTCTGTCTCTGTATCTTACATGACACAAAAATATAAAGAATTATAATATTAAATGTTTATTTAATTACATCCAGAACCAGAACTGTAAGTCCAAATAATTCAAGGTGAACGCTATGTTTAGAAAAACTTCAGTTAAAAAGAAGAACTAAATAAGCTGGTCAGGCAACTAAGTTACAATGTTGATCATACTCTCTATAGATGTATTACAAAACCCTTTAATTAGGATTGAGGCATCATGGTGTATTATCAGATTAAATTGATATTTAGAAAACTATTCTTTTTCCCCTTGGATCTCTTAAGTGAAAAAAAGCAAGACACCATGCTTAGGAATCTCCAAATCTGAAAGAATGACTTAAAAGCTCAAGAAAGGGATCTTAGCCAACAGTCATAACCCACTGAGGATTTACAGTTGCGAATTGTGCAGTTATTTATGCATTATACTGTCATGCAAGAAATCCAATGAGTTTTCATATGGCCAAGATTAAATCATGAGTTTGTTTTGTCTTAACCTTTAGTGACAGGTTTGTGATTTTACAAGACCATTATCAAATCAGTCTAGGGAAAAACAGCTCTAATATATTTGTGTGTTACATTTATGCATTTATCTGAAATATCTGTTGTCCACAGCCTATATCAAATGAAAGTAAATATTCAGGTTGTTTATATTTTAAATAGTACTTGATCTTAAAAACTTTCTTTTACAGTTTATCCATTTTTTCACTGCCTTCAGTGAGATATCATTCCTCAAAGTGATACTACAAAGAAAGCCTTTGGAAAGAAATTGCCTTTACCGATTTATGTTAAACACTAAAGTGAAGAATTATTTTAGAGTTTCTTATACCTGTTTCCTTAAATGATCCTTTTGACCACTATCCCTCAGTTTCTCCCTCATGTTCCTTACAAACCTGTGAAAAATTTTTATTGATAGTTTTCACATTCCTCCCTATATGTCTTCTGGCCTCACTTTTTACAGTTTTATTGTTAACTTGTCAGAACCTTTGTTCTTTAGTACATTATTTAGGAATGGTTTCCACTTTTAGAAAAAAAAGGTTATCATACTTCTAACCATCTCCTTTATTCTTTTATGCAACTATGCAGGCTTTCACTTTGTCCCTTTACTTTTTCCTGAAATTCTAATATGATGTATCTCAAAATATTCTCTCACACTTGAAAGCATTTTAGCCATTCTGCTGCTTGTAATTTTGCCTGTGTAGCATTCATATATTTAACTAAGTTCCCTTTCTCAATTAAATATGAATGCAGTTATTGCCTGAGGTAGTACTAAGTCATAATTGTCTCACCTTACTACAAATGTTGACTTGTCTGCATAACTTTCCAATTCTAAAAGAGATTCAAAATTAAATAGAGTACCGAAATTGTAAATTCTTTTCAATAAAAACAGCACAGAATCCGTTTATTTTATATGTAAGAAAAAGCTGAGGTATATGTTATTTATTTATTTTTATTAAAATGATTCAGGAGAGAAGGCGAAGGCAAGAGCGGGAAGTAAAGGGAAGGGAAGAGAAGGGAATGGAAGGACAGATGAAGGAGAAAGAGGAAAAGGAGAAGGAAAAGGCCATGTTAAGGTTCCTTATTTCTTCAAAGCATTTTATCTGGTTTTTGTCTTTTGAATCACTTTGATGTTCCCAAACATTTATCATTTATAGCTTGTAGTGAACAAACACATTTTCTCATAGTCTTTTTCTGGGAAGGTTTATCCTAGTAAGAAAAGTCAGGAAAAAATGCTGGAGGAAGCTGCACAGTTCTTTTTTGCCTACACATACAAACTTGCTGAAAGAGCTATAGCTCACCAATGTCCTTGTTTAGCATCCCTTGGTCAGGACAGTGAGCTCAGGGGCAGATGTGAATCTATGCCTGTCTTTTTTCCCCATACCACCTCAGCTTTTTCTGTGTCCTCTTCTTTCTAACATTAATGAACAGCAAACCCCATTTTGCACACCTTGACTCACACAGGACTTCCATTATCTATTCTTGCTTGTGCACTGCCCTTATTCTCAGAAAACATCAGAGAAAATTACTAATGCACAGAAGGTGGCACTCATCCAGTTATTCTGGAGGGAACTGATAGACCCACTACCTGTTAAAAGATCAGCTCTGTAGCAGTTGCTTCAATTCAAGAATATAGTCACAACATGTGGGAAGAATCCTGAATCAGAAATTACTAATTTCAGAGCTATTACTATGAATCATGCTGTCACTTCAATGCAGGAATAGTCATTCTAGTGCTGCTCTCAGCATGCAGAAACAAAGTGGACTTTATTAACTTAGAAAAAAATACCCTTTGCAGAGTGTGATTTTCACATATATCATAGACCAATAGGTGCCACCATTGCACTGTGACAGTCACAGAAATTCTCAAAGAATAAATAAGAGAAATTGTTTTGGTTTATAGTTCAGAAAATGCATTTTCTGGAAAAAAAAAGCAGGTTGTTTTGGGGCTGGATTTTTGGGGGTTTTTTCCCCTTGGATAAAGCAATTTTGGGGATGTAATTTGATTACTAGGCTTCTTATTCATTTTTGTTCCTTTCCCTTCTTCTTATTCCTCCCTCCTTTGATTCATTCTAGCCAGAATGTTGCAACCTTGACATTTCTTTGTAATTATTAGAAGCCTTTGATTGCAAATATCCAAATGAATTAAGCTTTAGTAAACCGTGTGGATATGCCTTTATGTCATGTTACTGCTGAGCAAACATTACCACAGAATGACTTCGTTTGATTAATTTCTCATTCCTTTGGTGACCTAAATAGGACTGCTGTCACAGTTCTGTATTGAATTTTCATATACGGAAGTCACACCAGATATGCAGTTGCAAATTACAGGGTACCATGGAAAATTCTACTGAGAACAAATTTTTTGTTTGTTTGTTAGTTTTGGAATTCCTTTGTTCCTTAATGAATGGAAGTATGTTTTTTGGATGTATTACTAACTTCTCCCATACTTGGGTATGTTTCAAAGCCTCTGAGTACTATTGTATACTAGGTAAAAATTGAAGAAAATGACACACTTCAGAGTTAGATATACTGGAAACTAATTACTGATCCATTTAGATCTATGTGTGCATGATCCATAGTACAATGCAAAGTGTACTATACTAGATGGAATTTGTTTTCCTATTTATAGGCAAAGGTAATATTGTGCCACTGAGAAATGGCAGATATACAAATACTTGCAAAGCCAATTTAGGTGATTATAAGGGAAGTTACCTATAATGTCCAGTTTACTTGTCTGTACCCCAATTTGCTCCAAAATGAGGAGCAAATTCTATGTAAGTATCTTTTCAGTTTTTATCTTACTGCTCTGACTTCTAAATGAGTCAGCAATATTGAAGGTTTGTGTGTAATTGAGATGGATGTAGAAAATGTGATAAAGGAACTTAATTTTATAGTGATTGTCAAATCATTTGCAAGTAGTAAATCAATACCAGTATGTGACCTGGATTGCACAAAACAATATAAAGATGAAAGAGTTGCCCTAGTTTCTTCAGTTATTTAGTCTTATCTAGTGAATGACTGTTTTGTTTTTCTTTTACTTAATCCTGTAATCCATCATTAATATATTAAATAGTTAAAATACTCAACCACTTTCCCATTCCATATTAAGCTTAATTCTTTCCCGTTAAAACCATGGGGTTTTCTATCATTCTCATAAGCCATTGGAGAAGGAAGTAAATCAGAACCATAATGTTCCATGTCTTAGTGAATTGAGTCCATTGTGGTAAGGAGTGCTAGAGTTGACCATAAAAATATGCTTTTCTGGCTGAAAGCAGCCCAGAACCAGGACTTGCACAGTTCAGTGCAGCACAATGTCTGAACCACTCTGTATGATTTATGAAACATAGATTATTAAACAAAGTACGTTTGTGCTAATACAGATTAAATCTCTGCCATATCCAAACTAGGCATTCCATATGTTGCTTTTTTTTTTTTTTTAGTAAGTTTATGCTAGCTGGGGCACTGGAATGGGTTGCCCAAGGAAGTTGTGAATGCTCCATTCCTGGCAGTGTTCAATACTGTGCTGAACAGAGCCTTGGGTGATATGGTTTAGTGCGAGGTGTCCCTCCCATGGCAGGGGGGCTGGAACTAACAGACCTTAAGGTCCTTTTCAACCCTAACTATTCTATGATTCTATGATGCATTGCTGTATTGATTTCCTTACAGAAGGCTCCTTGGAAATATCTTAACAGTAAATGAAATAGGGTGAGTGAAAATGCTGACACACAACTATTGTTGCCATTTGCTCGATTACAAATTGGGATGGTTTTGGCTTTTATCAGCAGCGCTCTCCCAGGCAGTACCCAGCTGCAGCCTATGATGTCAGAAGGAGGGCATGGAACCTGAGACCAAGGTATCCAGTTCCAAAGAGAAGGAAACTCAAGTATTTCAACACTGACAGTCAAGCTCCTTACAAAACACCTTAGTGCCACTGACATTTTTTAATTTCATATAAATTGTTTCATGAATCACAAACCTGCCTTTGTTTCTGTCAGCTAACATTTTCACTAAAAATATTTGTAGCTTTTGTCCTGCGAGCTGAGGAGCTTTCAGACTTTACAGCTGCCAGTCAGCTCTTAGCTCATGAAAGGCAGGTGCACACTGTCAATAAATGATAGAAAAGCACAACATTGGTGCAAAAGACAAGTTTGGAGGAAAAGATGAGTCCAACAGGAAGCGCAGGAGTGAGAGTTTCATGGTACATTTAATGTATCAGACTGTCAGTTCTCTGTGTAGTTGACTAGATTTCTCACTAAGGATAAGGGTGATAATGAAAGACCCTCAGCATACCAAAATATTTATCCTGATGCTCTCTAGTCTGTGTTCTGGCTTGGCAAACCAATTCCACTGCTTGCATGCTCCCCTTGTTACTCAGCCTTTCCTTCTTGACTTTCATATACATAACCTGAAATATCAACACTTTAGAAAAGTGTTACAGGGGTTTGCTTTTTCTTAAGCAGTTGAATGGTTTTCCTATTAATTCCCTATCTCTGTGTGAGTCTGTCTCTCTTTTTATTTGGACCAATTTCAGGAAACATTTGAGCAAATGTTCCCTGTCATCAACAATATTTGATCTTATGTCTAAACCAGCATGCATTTGTAGATTTAGATGAATAGAGATTAATTAATCCTTAAACCTAAACAGAATGATTAAAGATTTATTTTGTGTCTCAGTGGTCCAGAATAGAATCTATCCTGCTTGTCCACTAAAGTTCTTGGTAACCTGAATGTTTATCATACTGGTATTCAACATCATACTTCCTGTAAACCTTCTTTGCACTTAACTTCCAAGTAAAGTTGAATGGGACCATTCCAAGTGCAGATGGTCCTATTGACAACAGAGCGTTTGATCACATGGCAAAGTCTAACAGAATATTAAGTAAACTCAGGCATTTTCATATTAATAGGACATCAGGACACTGGGAGTTGAATGACTGGTATTAGGACACTTGTTTTCAAGGCAATCTGGGAGAAACTCTAAACAAATCAGCAAGAATCAAGGCAGATACTCAAAGTGTAGCATCCCCCTCTTTCACTATAATTATAGATGAGATGTTTCTTCATGTGTGAAAAGCTCTGCAAGGATTTTTGCATAAGGATGCATTTGCTAGTTTGTGTTTTTTGGTTTTGATTGTTTTTGCTTGCTTTCAGAAACTTTTGGTCAGTTTTAGGAATCAGAAGATTTAGTACACAGGATATTTCCGATCACAGTCCTTTTAGATAAACTACAGATACTTTTTTTCAAATATACTTTACATTTCAAGTGCATCAGAAGTTATTTTGTAAAAGAAAAAAATCACCATAAGGGCAAGTATCACGATGCTATAGCAGAGATACCAGTTGCTAGTAGCTGATAAAAGCTACACAGAGCATGTTTTTAATTGCTTTATTCATGAAACCTTGTTCAGCAGGGTTAACCCAGGAAGTCTAGGAAAGTGAGTACTTGCAAAATTTCCCTGTTTTTCAGTTCTTCAGTCCTCAGACCATCCAGAAACATGAAGGAATTTAATTCTTAAGGAAACCATCTGTAGTTCTGGATTTTTTTTTATTTTTATTCTTTTTCTTCTGGAGCTCTCACCCAGTCATTAGCCCAAGCTCAAATGAATTTTACTTCTCTTTTTAGCTCCGCTGATATCGTATGGCAGAATCACAGCACAGCAAAGCATCCTGGCAGCCAGAGTGTCCTGCTAACAGGCTGCTGAATCAGAATAACTATTCTCAGGGACGGCTTGTGTCATCTCCCCATATAAATTTTCAAACACTGCCAGAAATAGCTGATTTTATATGTTTCATAGCCCTGTACTGTACTAAATATTCATTAACCTCAAGACAAAAACATGCTAACATTCAGATGTGGCAAGCATTTTCAATTTACATTTTCACTAACAAACTGTGTTGAGTTGAGGAGTTTTCTTCCTTCTGTTCCAGTACTTAAGGCTGCTGATGCAGCATCTACAGTTCTTCATGTGAAGTCACTTTCATGTCACTTTCGTGTATTCAGTACTTTGCAGTCTCAGCCCAATTCTAAATGAGAGAATTTTACTCTATTTTTTCTTTTGCTTATTCTTTTTGAGCTATGCAATTAGTTTTGTGAAAGACTTGGTTCCTTAGGGTGAATATTATTCTGGAAGCAGTGTCTAATCAAGAAAGACTTTGCTTGGCATTTTATATAGAGGTTTCATTGACTGATTCATTTTTCCCAGTATAAGTGCAAGAAAATATTCTAACAAATTATGTCCCCAGAAACAAGGGCAGATAATTACCAAATATCCACTTCTTACTACTTACAGGAGGACACCATGACCAACACTGGAAACTGCTACCAGTGATTAAAAATTAAGACTTTATAGTTCAAGGTGATAAAGATTCATCATTTTGGATCCTTATAAAATTCACATATTATATAAACTGGGCTTAGAGAGGCAGAGGTATACATTAAAAGAAGATTTTATTTGTTTTCAGCAAAATTTAAAGTAGCAGAGTCAGAGTCATAAATCCTGTAAGAAGTTACTATAAAGAATAAAAGTCTTAGAGATAGATATATCTTCCTATATTCCTTAAAATACCTTTGCCATGGAGGCAGCTAAAAAAACAATCAAGGCTGCAGCTATTTCTCTGTAATTAAAATTTGTACACACTGTGAAAACTGCAGACTAGTAACAGTAATAAACAATTTTGCAATGAGAAGTTGCTTACCATAGCTGAGACATGGAGCTCCCAAACTTTTTACTAAATCAGATCACAAGTCAAAGACAGTCCAGGTGGCATTTTTCATAGCTAGGATTGTGTGTACACCAGCAGTGGAAAATCCAGTCTGGCATGAGCTCAGATATCTCAGGGCAATCTGCTTGAAGCGAATAGAGTGGAGTCAAAATGTTCTGACTAAGTCTTTTGGCCCTAAAAAAGAAAATTAAAAAAGTTGAAGAAATTCGTATCATATATTAATTACATTTTCCTATAGTAATAATTATTTTTGAGAAACTGAGACTCCAGATTTTAAGTTATGCAAACATAATTAAAGGGAAAATATAAGACTATTATGCCACAAGTTCCACTGAGCCAGTAAATTGCCTTAATAAATGAGCGCTTATTGCAAAGTGTTCATGATCAATCTAGCTGTTTATTTTGCTACAATTAACACTCATAGCAAAACATGGAGTGCCTTCACAACATGAGTAAATTCAAGGAATTGTGATTTGACTAGGAATAAAGTGAAGGAGGAAGGGAAGGAAAAGTTCTGATTGTGAAAAGATTGGTATCTTTCTGTAAGATGGTTAAGCAGGTATTTTACATTTGGGGGAAGGAAGGAATGCATCATACTGTCCTACTAGGACAATGCTATCCTATATGACAATGCTGTGTGTCATACTGTCCTATACGGAAGTTCTCATTGCCCTATAAAGTGTAAAAAGGAACTAGTTCCCTCATCTGAACTTGTCCTTGCTCATTCAGGTAATTCAAAATTGATGTACACACCTGATAACAGAGTGAGGCAGCTGTCCTCACATATATTCCCAGGCCCAAGACTGCAGTACCTGCTATGCAAGCAGTCCTTCCAAGCAGATGCTAATTCATGCTGGATTTCTTTGTATTTCCCTACACAAGAAGTAATAAAGCCTATCTCTGCTTCATTCCCTTGAACTCTTTGCTGAAGAAACATCCTGCCATTGGCTTCAGAAAGCTGCTTGCTGTACTTTCAAAGTATTTTAGAAATATTATATCAAACACCACAAAGGAAGAGATCAATAATTAATGTGGGGTTTTTAAAATAAAAATACAGAAACCAAATAGGTTTTTTTTTCCTTGCTGGTTGATTTGGAGACTATCTGAAGAGATTCTGCCTAGCTAAGTCTTTGATTTTCCTTCTTTTTTTTTTTTTTTTCCTGTGTACAGGGCTAAATATAGACAAGGAAATTTAATAAGGAACTGAATGAAACAGTAGAGGCATGAATCTCCCAGTCCATGCTATTAGGATTGCCTAATTGCAAAGATCTGCTTTTTTGTTTAGTTGAATCTTGGTAAATTGAAATAAACACTTTCAATAATAAAATTATCAATCCCAGTAAATTTAATTGCTGTCAACATTGTGAATTTTACAGGAGCATCAGTTTTATGTATTTGTGTGAATATTTGTGTATTATTTGCTGCGCATGAAATCTGAAATCAGTTTTTTTTAGTGCTTTAATATAAAATGGAAGCTATTTGATTTTTTATACCACAATGATCAAGTGCATATCCAAGCAATGATGTGTGACATACAAATACATCATGTTCTATATGGCTGTGTCAGAGGCAAGGCACTGTTAGGAAATCTAGACAAGCTGACTGATTGCAAAATACACAGGTTACTTTTATTCCAGACCAGCATTTTATGGATTTCAGGCAATATTTTTTCTCTTTAACTAAAAATAGGTGAGACAAAGAACAAAATTCCCGCTCCACTGGAATTTTATTTGGCACAAAATAGATATGTAAAAAAAATCTGGTTTTGCAAAAAAAAATCTTTTTTATTCATCCAAATGCAAAAAGTTTTTCATTTGAAAGTCTATAATTTTTGGTACATGATTTTCAGTTTCCTAAAGGAAATCACAGTAAGTACAAAGCCAAATACTCAGGTTTAAAAACAAATAGAGAAAAATTTGACAGAAAACTGTAATTGGGGAGAACCAGTGCTGGTTCCAATGTCCTCACAACTGATAAATAAGTAGCTGATTTACTTTTTTCTGCCTTTTATTATTTATTCAAATCCAAGATACTGATACATAAACATTTTTGCAAAGAATTTAAAGATATCTCTTAAATGCTTTCAATGTTAGTGAAATTCCTTATATACCCCATTCTGGCTCTGTGCTGGCTGTTCTTCTCCTTCATAAGACTGAATTCTAAAAAATGAGGCGAGTCTGTCTGGACTTCAGTTTCCCCACATTCTTTTTCTTTCATTTTTTTGAAGACAGGTGCAAAGTTTTCCACTTTCATTGGCACTGGGAATCCACCTCCTTGCAATGGGCTTTTGATAGTGGTAAAAAGTAGCCTTACAAAGACATCAGCCAGCTACACCAGTGCAATTGCAAAACATCTGGTGCATGGGCTTTATGGGCCCAAACTGGTTAAGTGATCTCTAACAGCCTTCAGTTTCCACTTCCACAAAGCCAGAATGTAGGCTAAGAGGCTTTTGATACCTAGGGGCAAAGCTTGCAAAAAATCCATTGAGTATCTCAGCTTTCCCAATGTCCATGATCATCATGTCCCCTCCCCATTGAACAGTGGGCATGCAGTTCCCTCAGCCTTCCTCCTGCTACCAATGAACTTCTATAAACTTGTCTTCTTGTCCTTGGCATCTTTTCTAAGTGCTGAATTCTGCTTAACTATGGCTTCCTGATCTCCAGCCTAGCACACACAAGAAATGTCTCTGTGGTCCTCTCAGTTGCCCCATCCTTGTATCCATTCTTAGTGTACTTCTTTCTGCATTCAGACTCAGCCAGGAGTTCCCTGTTCATATGTCCTGGCCTTCTGTCTTCCCTACTCAGCTCCTGCATGTCAAAATTAATCTTTCTGTGCCTTGAAGACATTGTCCTAGAAGGCCAATCAGCTGCCTGGTGCCATTTTGGTTTTCAGGTCAGTCTCCCATGGGATCTCACCAAACAGAACCTTAAACAAGCTGAAATCTGAAGTTCTTCTGAATCCAGAAGTCCATGGTTGTAATTCTACTCTTTCCTTGCTCATTTCTTCGAGTATCTCAAACAGCACTGTCTCACAGCAGTTATAGTCAAGGTTGCCCTCAATAAGCTTATCAACCACAAATTTTTCCTTATTAGTGAGAAACAACCTCATCACAGCTGCCCTCATACATCACCTGTGTCAAAGGATTGTCCTCAGTGCTCAAC
This sequence comes from Psittacus erithacus, assembly GCA_009867235.2. Lineage (NCBI taxonomy): Eukaryota > Metazoa > Chordata > Aves > Psittaciformes > Psittacidae > Psittacus > Psittacus erithacus. The sequence goes on along the minus strand of WYDI02037449.1, from coordinate 248 downwards.
AGAAACCTTATATAAAGCTCTTCTCAAGCAGGGTTAGCAAGCTAGGTGACAGATGTGTGCACCTGTGTCACTCGACTATTAACTATTCACAAAAATTGGGCCCTACTTGTTTGTGACCTACAAGACTTTACTGTATCCAATACTCTAATACTAACTTATTTGTATGATTTGTCTTTGTTGTGGTTTAAGCTTAGTCGTAAATTAGACAAAGCATGTAGCCTGCTTGTTTTCCCCCCACAACCTGTCCT
>WYDI02037443.1:0-57622 GCA_009867235.2 Psittacus erithacus | reverse complement strand
CTTTCCTTGGTCCGTTACTATTAAGGTATAATGAGCAAAGTTCAGCTACAGGACACGATTTCACCATCATTGCTGAGGCAGCAGTTGCGATCCACCTTTCTTGATGGCAACTGTGCAGTTTTCTTTACTCCTGATAACAGGGATGAGCCGTGGTACCTCCGCACCACTCTACTCCCCATTTCAAAGATATTGCACCACAGTCTTGCAGACCTCGTCTGTTTCCTTGGGAGCAGCAACTGTGTCTCACCTCGAGAGCAGCAACTATCAAAGCTGCTCGAATATTACAGCCTCTGAGCTGAACTTGTGCAGCCATATTTCCTCATTTTCCCCAATTTTGGTTATTTTCCTACAACATTACTGCTGTTTAAAAGATAAAAAAAAACCCAACAAACCCAAACCATCTTAAGCTTAACAGAGCTGACAAATCTGAGGGAGAGCTGCTGAAATAGGTATCAAAGAGGAAAGCTGCTATAACAGCAAGAAAGCAAAGCTGTCTGTCACAGTGCTGTAAGCAACCCGGCTGGGACAGCAGTGTCACAGGGGCCCACTGAGAAGCTTTCTTATTTAGAAACAAAAAGAGGTTTTGGGGTCGGGCCAGTTTCTGCCTGAAGTATGCCTGAAGTGTGTGGGTCACCTGTTTATAGTGAAGTCCTCTAAATGTCTTCATACTTGATGTAATGGAAGTGCTTGCTGCCCTTGGCGTTTACTGTCAGTGCCAAGAGAGAACTTCACAGAGAAGAGGAAGGCATTGTCCTGGTCACAAAAGGGCATTTGGACTGTGCACTTACTATGATTTACCATGAAAGAGCTGCTCTAAAAGCACATCAACTTCTAAAACAAGCCCACCGAATATACTCTTGCCTCTCACCCTGGGCTTTCTGCTGGCTTGATTTTAAGCCCAGTGAACACTCCTGTGTGTAACAGCTATGATTTTTGAGTCTTGGAGACTTTGCTCCTGAATGTCCAGAGCTGGAGAGAGATGCAGCTGGCTTCATGATGTGGGAGAGCCAGCCCTCATCCCAAAATCAGGGCAGGTTTCATACAATTACAGAATCATGATATGGTTTGGTTTGGAGGACACTTTAAAGATCATACAGTTCCAATCCCTGGCCATGGACAGGGACACCTTCCTTTAGACCAGGTTGCTCTAAGCCCCGTCCAACCTGGCCTTGAGCACTTTCAGAGATGGGGCAGCCACCGCTTTGTAAGGGAAAGGCCAGGAGCTGGGTAGCTGGCGTCCCTGGCCATGCACGTGGCAGCAGAAGAGAGATGTTATGTCCCCGGCTGTGTTTTGGATGAGGCTTACTCAGGAGGTGTTCTCTGAAGACACCTCTGGGTCTAGCTAGCCCTGAAGCTGAGAGATACAAACACATCTCGTCTCCAAACACTAGCAGAGCCTGGAAGGGCCTGAACATGAAAACCAAGTTGGCTTGTTATACTTCTGCCAGTGGAAAATCTCCATGTAGTAGACTGGGTAAGGTCAGATAAAACAACTGAATGTACACATTTGGATTTATGTAAAAACAGCTTACTTCTTGAAATGTGAAATCAACCACTGAGTCTTCTAAGAGGGGATTCAGTTTGGTTTCATCCCCTGTGTCAAATAAAATACAGTCTTTACATATAGTTTGGACTATAACAAAGCTATATACATGTGAAAACTTGGAACTGCCCCATTTGTGTCACTTGGTTGATTTTTTTGCACCTGCTTTTCTGTGAAAAGCTGTATTTTTGTGCTACGCAGCTGATCAAGAGACTGACTTTCTGTCTTTCCCTAGCCTTCAGATGGACTTGATCACCCCTGGCCCACCAGGTCTCAGTCCCCAGATGCAGTCCACCAGATCTGAAGAAAGACAAGCAGTCAAAGGTACCTCTTAATAAATCACCTCCATAGCACAAAAGTGACCCCTGGTCAGGCCCAGACAGTAAAGACCTGACGCTCTGGGTCCATAACTATGAGTGAAATGGAAACTACCTATCTAGTTCCATCATATTAGAATGTGCTCTAATTATATCTAGCCAGATCTAGGTCACTGCAGTTTTTTGGGTCTTGTTTCCTTTAGAACTCAGGGTCATAGTGTATTGGAAAGAATATTTTGAACCCACAGGTTTGTAAGTTTAATGACCAAGGGTGTTTAGGGGTCACAATTTTTATGTAAGGCCTTTCTATGTATTGGTCTAACTCTATAATGTCTTGTGACTTCTATGTGTTAGTCTTAACAGGATGTGCTTTCGTAACTGCTGATTGCGCAGACTAAACTTTAGCATTTGGATTATCCTACTAACCCTTCTCTGTGCCTTCTCTTCAATGAATTACAATTCATTGAATTAGCAATGAAAGCTTTTGAGAGAGGAAGTAAAAGAGTATTTCAGTGTACTTCAGCCGTTGCTAATGTAATCTTATTTTTCCTTCAACTGTCAGAGAACTAATACATCATGAGTCAAACTGTGCAATGAAGATGCATGTTTCTTTCCATTAAGCATGGTCAAATGCAAGTCTGTTCTTTTGAGGATTCAAAGATAGCTAGTGGTTTGATTTTACTCTTCCCAGAGTTCTGTTTGCAGCATATTAGGTCATTGAAAACTGTGGGAGCTTAGGTTTTAGAAAATTAGAGCACAGTGTCTCATTATTCTTTATTCTCAACACAGAGCTACTTCTTTAGCCCAGATGCACTTCTGCAGACTGTTTGGCAGCAGCGCTTTTATTGTAGCAGACTTGCAAGGAACTGAGTGGGATGTAAGAGGAGATGAACACTGACAAAATTGCATCCAATAAGAGTTCATGGCGGGTTTAGTGATGTGTGCAAGTGTCATTGGCTTGCACTGCAACCCAGGACAGAAATTTGTAATTCTGGCACTGCTGGGTCTCACTGATCTGTGATGGTCCTTATGCTAAACACTAAGCAAGGGCAACTTACAGCAGGTTTCCTCATACCTATTTGGTCTTGGGGGTAGATCCACCAAATATTTTAAATACAGGAATACTTGGCTTTCAAGCAGTCTGTGGTCTTTGGCCTGGGTTAAGCTCCCAGCCTGTGGAGGTGTCATGATTTAAGCAGGGTTCAGGACGTGGTGGAGACTTAAGAGACCCCAGAGCAACATCAAACTGAGCAGACCCAGCATGCCACTCAATTAAATATGCTGTAAAGTTAAAAATCCACTTTGCAGAACAATTCTCCTCCTCCTTGCTCTTTCACTAAACTCTCTGAATCCCTAACATCAGGCTGAAGGCAGGGATATGATTCTCCTTGGAGTTCTCAGCTGTGAGCTTCTTCTGTCTTCAAGTAAGATTGTTTGTCCCACATCTAACAAAAACTGTATTTCTGCCAAATTTCAAGGAAGGTTTTGTACCAGAGTATCAAAACACCTTTGCATGCACAGTACTGAGATCTAAAAAGGTAGGAGATACATCTGCCACTTGCAGAGAAAAGAAACTGATCTAGATTTGACATTCAAACTTTGGGTGATTAGAAATATATGGATGGCTGCAAGCAGTACTATGGCTACTGTGTGGAGTTTGCCAGTTGTATAGAACCTGCAGGGTTAAGGCTCACAAGTCAGCTAAGCAGGAAAAAGTCCCAGTGGGAAAACTTGAGCTGAAACATGAAAAGAGGCATTATGGTCGTGTTGGAATTGGGGCATATATTCTCCTGCCTGGGGCTGTTTTGCTACTGCTGACTGTTAGATTTGTTAGGGGAAGATGTGCTTGCATGGTTAAGTTAGGCATCTCAAGAATATGGAAATGCTGTGATCTGCCATTTAAAGCGGTTGGTCCTTGGGTATCTAATGCTCTTTGGGATCTTCTCAGAAGTCTTTATCAACTCAATCTTTTAAACTCCAAGTCCTTTAAATCTACTTCTAAACTGCACAAAATACAGGACTGAACCAAGGCCATGATCTCCTTGAAGGCTCCCTTCTTTAGCCTTGTTTCCAATTAACACTTCAAATGAGTAAATTTGATGATCCTGCACTGCTCAAGGTTTGGCCGTAGCAAGTTTTCCACCAATGTTTCTATTATTTGGATGCCAGACATCACTGAGCAGAACAGATTTAGTAACCTTTTCTGAAATTATTCTGCTAATAAATAGGTCTTTCAGCAGAGTTGTACCAGAGCTATGTGCAGTCCCAAGCTGTGTTGTTTTCTGTTTCAGGTAAATTCAGGGGATGAGCTTTGGACTAAGATACCTCCTATTTGCAATTATTGAGAGACAGTGGGAAAAACTACCTGGAAGAATTCACAGGAGGAAACAACAGTACTTTATTCAGGAAGGAAATTTTAATAAAAAAACTAAGTACCTCAGTCCCACTTATGAACCAGTGCAATAGATTTGCTTCTTTGACAACACCTTCTTCAGTCAGGCACGAAGTCTTGCAAGTAACAGTGCCGTGCCAACACACAGTGTGCTTAGTAACACTGTGTAAGGGTGCAGGTACACAAAAACCCCATCTTTCTACTTGGTTTTGGGTGTTTAAATGAAGTGCATCTGCATAAGGCAGAGAGGCAGCATAAGGCAGTAGAAGTTTTTTAAATGGTGTATTCATACTTTACATTAGTCACAAGATCTCAAAAGATTTTTAGAATATTTTTTAAGCCATAACGATTTTTGGGTTTTTACCTCAATCATAATTTTGGCATCAGTCTATTATGAAGGGATTATGGAAATTAAAGAAACTGCTTCAAAGCGTGGTAGAACTAGCAATTATTATGGAGATTGGTTTCATTCAAAGTAAAGCTTAAAGAAGCTTTAAACAGACTGTTTTAAAATGAAGCTTGTATTTAGAATCTGAGTAGTAAGATTTTTTTACAAAAAGGGAACAGAGCATTATATCATGTAAAAGAGACAGTATAAAGCTTGTGTACAGCTTTAGACTGCTGCATTGCTCTTAACTAGAAGCGCCTGTGGATTTTGCTTTGCTGTTGGGGTGCAAAATACGCATGTCTGTTCTTCAGTGCCTAGCTTCTTAACACAACTCTGATTTGGTGAGAAGCACATAGTGTAATGTGACATGGTCAAAACTGCAGGGTTACAACCCTGAAGTTCTCAGGCTGTTTCACCGTGTCCTTTCCCTTCTGCCCAACAGTTTACTCCTTCTTTCCGTATCTTCTGATACACAAAAGGTGAACAAAAGTGACAGCCAAACTGTGAGGATCATACAGACACTAACACCAGAAATCAGAAAAAAAGAATTTCAAATACATCTTTTTTTGTGAAATACAGTATTGCGAGTTGTAGCTATTCCCAGAAGCAATGTTCCCAGAGTTTATCTTTCACTTGATTACAGAAGCAAGCAAGTAAACATAGCCAGTAAACACAAATAAAATGAGACAGCTGGTACAAATATGGTACAAAAATGGTACAAATATTTTACATTTATTGGAAGAGTACAGTAAAAAGGGGGCTGCAGACTCATTAGTGGTAACTGGTCCATACGAGAAGACACAGGACTATTCAAAAAAGGTCTGCAGTTTACAAGAATACTGAAATTTTGTTTTAACAGCCCAGGAAAATAAAAAAGTTTGCTTGAGTTAAAAAATGTAACTTTAAAGTCTACAAAAATTGGCAAATAAATAAAGTTAAAATGCAGATCTATTTAAAATTATAAAGGACAGACAACTGGCAACTGTATTACATAGTTATTATTTCAGATTTGCTTAAAAGCCAGATAAACTCACAACTGTTGTTTCCCTTTTTTTTCACATGCGTACTTTTGGGAAGAAGCACCCATTTCCAGTGTTATGTTTTATCAATCTGTTTCACAAATATATTATTTTTAAACAACAAAGAGTATAAAAGGTGCTTTACCTGACAAACTTGCTGGTGCATACTTTGGCACAAAATCAAATAGAAATCTAAACATATTTGCAAATGGCATCTGTGCTCTATTCAAGGTTACTGGTGTCAAAAAGTCTTCTGTGTGCTAGCAAGTCAGTGACCAACCTTCCTTCCACTCCCAATACCGCTCCTCTGTCTCCCCAGCTGCCTATGATTATACAAAGGAAAAGTAATACATACAACTGAAACAAGCAGCAGTCCCACCAATCTTAGTCCAAGTTTCACCTCTGGAAACCATGTGAACATGTGAAACCATGAAACATGAAACCATGCGAACTACACACTCCTTTAACTGGAGGGACAAGGCAGGTGTTTCTTGTTGGCTTTCAGTCCTCAAGATTCTCTTTGCAGGAGTCTGCCTGCCTTTTGTGTCCCATGTGATGCACCTGTATCGTGAGCTTTTTCCTATTTCATGTTTTTAGCAAAAATTAGGGGGGAAGTTCAGTGGGGAAAAACAAAAGAAAAAAAAAGGCCAACTTGTCAGTTACAGGTAATGACAGAACTAACAGCAGAAACAGGTATGGTTCTTCTAGTTATTCTGTCTATTGAAGACTTGGAAGACTTTGAATCTGTGACATGACCGAGCAGGAGGTGGAAGGAAAACAATCCAGCAGCTTCCCACTGTATACTGCATTTCATAACACAGAAAAAAATGTCATGACTTCTGCTTAAAGCACTACAACTACAGGTGATTTAAGGAATTGGCTGCACTTAGAGATACAGCAGACTTCCAGTCTCCAGTGAATTTATTAGTGACTCATCATAGGTATATTATAAAGGGAGGCCATGCAAACCTTCTCTATGGCATCCTGGCTGCATCCACACTAGCTATCAGCCAGCTGACCTGGCTACCTCAACACAGCAGTTCTCCAACAAACTAGAGAGGAAGAAAGGTACCTCCCTGTTGACTTCAAGTCAAATAGAAAATTACCATTGCAGAGATATCTTGAGCAAGTAATACTGCTGTTCAAACTGTGTAACAGGTTTTAATTGTACCCATTACTTCAGTGATATTTAAAATGCATTAAGCAATATCAACTCAGTCACCCAGTGAAAGATCAGTTCCCTGTAGACTTTCATTGACTTAGGAATGCTTATTTTTTGAAGCTGCACTTCACTGCGGTGGTGGGGGTATAATTATCAGTATGACTAAATATTCTATGGTATACAGAAGAGAGATTTCTAAAAGCAAAACTGATGACAATAATGAAAATTAACACTATTTTGAAAGCTCTGTTAAGAAGAAAGAAGTTTAGAAAAGGCTTAGTTAGAATTAAGTCACTTCTGTGAATTTTAAAGATGGTGTTCGGAACTGTTTAGATAACAAAATCATTCCTTTTCCAAGGAGCATATATAGGGTTATGTTTATTCCCTAGTAGGAGCAGGATGCTCTGTATTGTAAACTAGGCAGTTGGGAATTTCGTTTTTCTGATGTATTTTGCAGTGTGGACAATTCACAATATATTTAGAGTTTCTAACATGATTAAAAACATGACTTGAACAATGTGCATCACCTTGATTCACAGTTACTTCTGTCTTCATACAAATACACTGCCACAGGTATCAGAGTATAACATCACTGCAATATTCTTGAGTCAAAAAAAAAAAAAAAAGAAAAAAGCAGGGATATATTTGAACTTTTCTGTCACAAGAGTAACTTTTTTGAAGTAAGTGAAAGGGCATCATCTGCACTACACGGACACATCAGAATGAGGAAATGTCTGGGAGGTGCAACAAGGAGATCACTACAAGAGAGCTCAGCTAAAACTATAAGCTTACTGCAGCCCTTCTGAAGAGCAGAAATATTCTTTAAGAACTGAAGCGAAAGATTAGACTAAAGTAGTTTACATATCATTCATCCAAGGATCTCGATTACCACTGCATTTAACAATTATGGAATTCTTTATATGCTGAGAAAGACTGAACTGGCTATATGTAAAGACAGTACTGTGAATCTTTCGTTATTGGTGGAAACCTCTGGCGTATAGTTTCAATATGTAATCTAGAAGGAACCATCGACCCATCCAATTTTTCTTTTAAAAAGCTTAATTGCCTTAAACTGAGTTTCAATGGAGAAGCATGCACTGTCTCTCTTACCATACTCACAAAACTTACGTACTTGTCTATAAACGTTCGCAGTTCTAAAACTAGATGACAGTTCCAAATAGTAGCAAGATAGGAGCACTATTTTGCAAACCTTCTTTGCCTTTAGCAACATGAGTCCTATGTTATCATACTGGTTCACAGGCCATATTTATCTATAAACACAAAGCCAGTTACTGCAAGTTTTATTTACAAAGCATTCAATTATGGGAGGATAGAGGAAGAAAGAATGTAGCTAATGGCTCCTCTAAGTTTTCACTTTATGACCTCTGTCAATTATAATTGAGGGTTTTATATATCCATTTTTTTGTAAGTGTGGCTAACAGGTTTGGATTTAGAGAAGGCACACATAATCAAAGATTTATAAATGAACTACTCTCTGACAGCTATAATCTGAAACAGTTGCAAAATAACAATGCATATAGCTAGCAATATAATTAGTCCTTTATCACACAAGAAAAAAAACCCAAACCAAACCATCTGAAAATCCTTATTTAAGTCCTACCTAGGTGATATCTGAGAAAATTGTGCTCTAAACCAGCTAATAATGTACAACTTCCTGAAAATCAGAGTTAACACCCAAGTTCTACACCTGGACATACACTTCAGTTAGAATTTTACATTAAAGAGACAGAGAGACACAACAGGGACATAAGGGTAACTTGCAGTTACTGGTGGAGGTAGCATTCCCCTGAAGCAAAAAGTAAAATATATCTCTGAACGTTCCTGTTTCATTGGTAAGGCTGAAATACAGAAATTTCTTTTGCTTATTTGACAGAGAACACAGTTCAAGTTGGCTTCTAGAGTCAAATATGTGAAATTTTGGGGACTACCTGCTGACTTAAACACAATGTCTAGATTCCAGCTCCTGTTCTGTGTGATGAACACAATGACTCTGATAGCTGAAGGTGGAAGTTAAGGAAAATGTAAGAGCTGCCAGACAGATCTTGCTGCAGTTTTCAATGACAGAATCGTCCCTTCTGTGGTCTAAAAGTAAAGTTGGGTGTTTATAACACACTAATATGCAAGCTGAAAATTATGTTAGAGTGGAAATCACAGGTGCATTACCAGTTTCAGGAAAGAAGATGTAGCAACACTTGAAAGACTGTTCAGAATGTGACAAGAGAAAGTACTGTTCCGTTTCAATTTGGAGCTTTCATCTTTTTAAGCGCCTTTTTTTTTTTTTTTTTGTTTGTTTTTTTCAGGAAAGTTATCTTGTGGGGATTCTAGTACGAGATTACAAAAAATATTTCTTAAGTTACTCTTAAAGAAGCTTGATAGGTTTCTGAGGAGATGCAATTTTCTTATTATTGATGATTATTTAAGGACTGTTTCTTTTATGGTAAATCTGCAGAAGGAAACTAGAAGAAAGCATTTTTAATACAGCTGATGTTCCAAACTTACCAGATCACTCTTAAAAACTCATGGTTGTTTGGAACTTCTGGAATACTGTACCTGCCCTGTACTTTCTGATTAGTAACTAAAGTCCTGTATTCCTGAAAGTGAAGGACTGAATGAATGATTCTAAGAAGAAAAAAGATATACCTTGTTTGGCAGTAGGGGTGCTCTTCCCTCTGTATTCTTCCCTCCACATACCCTGACTTGCCTAGCAAGAATGCTTCCAAAATATCACGAGTCCTCTTGTGCTTTAGGAAAAAAAAAAAAAATCAGTGAACTCTTAATATCAAACTCATGCTCAGTCACAGAACTGTTGCAAACCCAAGTGCACTCAGGAAAGTGTTTTTTTCTTCAATATCCTTGCAATGGATGCAAAAAAAGGTAATATAATAGTTATATGAGATAGCAAATAGATTGCTTCATAGTTTTAGTGATGTGCAGTAGATTTCAGTGATGTCTTTGCAGGATTTGAGTAAGAACAACTGATGGTAGAAGAAATGGATGAAAAAGTATTTAAGTCTGAAAAACCTAGTATTTCCTTAAATAGTCTTCTGTTTCTCATGAGTAAGATCAGGCTTACTTTACAAGCTGCAGTTCTTACTGACAGCCTTCTGGTGATGCATGTTCCAAAAAACTTCCAATGAAAACATCAGGAAACTCTGCAAAAAGGCAGATTTTTGTTAAGAAGAAATGCAATATAACTGTAGCTGCTAAATGAAAAGTAGTTCATTGGTTTCCCTAATAACTAATGAAAATGTACATTTCAAAGAGAATGTGTGGATGGGATACTGACTCTACGAGATCATACTTTGCTGAAGCAAGGTTTGTTTTCAGACAAGACACTTTCTGCTATCTTACTTTCCATAAAATTAAAATGCTTAGGAATCCTCATGATTTCACTAATGACTGAACTCTAAAGCTAACATGTGTGCTTGATTTCTATTGAAAACAAACTAAGAATACATTTTTTTGCCCTCAAAACAATCTTTCTTAATATAATAAATGCAATTCCTTGGAAAAAGAAGGAAATAACAGATAACCTGTTGAATTCCATGTTACTTAATAGGCTGAGGCATTTCTACTTGACTCTAAACAGTATTCAGTTTCTCCCATTTAACAGTGTAAAGAAGTCAGGATTCCATTAGGGTCATCCTAGTTGGGACAGTGCTGGTGTAAAGAACCTGCCTGAAACACTACACTTGCAACAGAGGCCGTCTGTTAACTTTTTAGTAAATTCACTAGGATAAACAGGGTACATGAGCCAAATGGCCAGCATCTGGCTAACCTATGAATAATGCAAGACTAAGTCATCAAACGTCCACAGAAAACAGATATGGCAGTGCTGGTTATTGATTACCGCTTTTTCTTTCTAAATGTCATTGTATGACAGGTTTGTTTATGAACACCCCTGTGAGAAGTTTACAAAAGCTTAAACCCAGTATCTATAGGTATGGATTCCACCTCCTAAATTATATAATTGCAGTAATTACAAGTGAGACGTGATGAACAAGTTCTGCCACAAATCGCCAAATTAATGGTAAGAAAAAGTTTACATAACTAAAGAGACATGTACCTGTGTTTAGATTTATTCTATACTCATAAACTCATTCCAGTATTCTCCCAAAGAGTTATTATTTTTGAAATGAACTGATGCCTACTTCAAAAACAATAATAAATTTTCTTGCTGCTGTAGAAATCCCATGTTTTAAAAAGCCTTTAAATTTAAACAGAAATGTGATATAAACTATAAATAATCTCTGAATAAAATATGAGCACATTTTTACATTTATGTGACAGGATGGTGACCGATTAATTTAAGACAAATAAAATGGTATATTATTTTATAAAAATAAAACAGTGTTTCTTTGCTGTCAAGAGGCCATACAGCAAAGAATCAGTTCATCTCTTTCACAGAAGAATATTAACTCTCTAGAGAAGCTGTGAATGCTTACAGAGGAGACACTAATTCTTCCATTAGTGATGTATACATAAGGACCTGCAGATGAGTTAATCTTGGATTTTTCCAAATGTTTGTGGAACATTCCTTAAATCTTAGTACACTTGCATTTGCATTAGCATACTAGCAAATTAAGGCACAAACTGTGTATGACTTAAAAGCATGTAAACTAAGAAGAATGTTTCCCACTGCTCTTGAAAAATATCTTTGGGCTGCTTGGAAGTACAGAACTAAGTAAATATATCCAGTATGCCTATAAGGAAGATTAAATTTATGCCACCAAGTTTTGCAAGCATTATACCTTTATGAGTATGTATACGCTTCCTTAGCTCCAAGAAAAAAAACCAAAGACTTAAGAAATGCAAGAAGCACTCAGCATTCTTTATACTTGGATGCTGAGACTTCTACCTCAGCTGCAGGTGATGTGCTCCAGCATGATCATTCATTGTTTTATTTGGACACTAACTCCAATATAACAAACAAACTCTTCTATACTACACATATTTTGGTCACACATAGCCCTTAAACATTACCACTCAGTACTCCTATAAATACACTTTAGAGAGCAAAAATATTGTGAACAACAGAAAAGTCACCTTAACAGAAATAAAAATGTAATGTAGCTACTGACTTCACTACATCTCAATCCCCATGTAACAATAAAATATACGGCTAATTAACATTCCAGATGCTGTGTTACTTACATTCCCTGTTTCTTACTTGCATTAGCAGCAACTGGCATTCCTTGATCCAAACAAAAATTTAGTTAATTCTCACAAAAATTTTAAGCACCTTAACTCTGGAACTTAGACCAGGATACTGCAACTTGTTCCTCTTCCTATTTGGGCCCTAGAAAAGAACTACAGCGCTGAAGAGGACACAGAGCAACGAGCTGTGCCTTTCCTCTCTCTCCTATCCAGTAAGATTTTATTCCTTCTGGCAGGTTTTTTTTCTTTTTTTCCTGTTCTTTGTTTTTTTTTGTTTTGCTTTGTTTATATATATACGTATACATTATATATATATACACATTATATGTATATGTGTATATATATACACACACAAGGTTTTTATTCCTGGAGACATTTGAAACATGCCTATCCCCAATCTTTTGAAACCCACTGCAATGATTTAAAGAAATTAGAAAGTTAGCATCTCTAGTCTGCCTTGACAAGCCTGCCAGATGCATACTTCTTTATTTGGGTTGCTTGAACAATTTCCTTATGCCATACAGAAGTAGCATTTTCCTTTGGACACTATGCATGGAATGAACTTTAGCTTAGCATAAACTTTTGTAGGCTTCAGCTGCATTCTGAGTATTATTACCAATTTAAGGAAAAAGAATCAATATGATAAACAAATCTAGCAATTTACATTGATTACTTTAAGATCAATATTTGTTATTTGCTGCTGTCATTAGTAAACCTCTTTCTTCTGGTCTACTGCTTTTACATATTCTTTGGAAAGCAGATAATTTGCAGTATTTCTTAACATGTATAGTCAAGACTAGATATTGGCTTTTTTGCTTCCTAAACAAACGTAGGTCATTGAAAAGGATACATTACTGAATTCTGATGTCTCTGTTCAAACAAAAGGCATGGCTTAAGTAAATCACATCAAAAGTCAGAAGTAGTTACTGCAGTAGGGTAAGAAATGTGCAAGTAACTCAGTTTTCTAAAGAAGAAATTTCTAGATTTCACTGCTTAGTAAGCACATTTGCATTCAGAATCTAGCTGACCTTCACCCTTAAAACAAAGTATCACTTCAAAATATCAGTTGCAGATAGACATTAAAAAATCTCAAAATTTGTAACTGAAATACACGTCAAAACTGTCTTCAGTTTTAAGGCCAACATGTATGACAGTCACCACATTAGAGTGCTACTGGTATTGACATTCAGGACAGCGATAGCAGAGTGAGAATGCAGCTTAGAGTGGAAAACCTCTGAAAAATGTCACTAACAGTTACTTGCTGTAAAACAGATAGAAGCCACAGTCCCTTAGATCTATACTATTTGCTTTTCTATTTATGTGTATCCTCAATGACATGATTACTGTGACTGGATATATATAACATTTTGCAGTACATGTCTTTAAGCAGATGTAGGCATCATTCAAGATGGTACTCATATATATAGAAAATCAGTTAATTTCAAAGTAATCATAGAAGAATATTGCAAATAATGTTGTATAAATGCATAGTGTTTGAGGGGGAAAAAATTACTTCACTGGACAAATAAAGTCCTACACATTGAGTTTGGCACTTGCTCATCACTATGTCACTTTCTTTTTGATTGAAGACAGCTCTTTCTGAATCTCACTGAATTTTGGCCGGTTTTCTGGCTTGTAGTCCCAGCACCTCTGCATTATTTTATGTATTTCTTCTGGACATTTTTGTGGTGCTGACATTCGGTAACCTGGTAGACGAAAAACAGGAGTAAAATGCTTAGCATTGACAACTGATGCAGATTGACAAATGTGAAAAGAAAAAAGTAAAGTTCAAGATCACTGCATTAAAGAAGATCTTGAGGGTAACATGAGGAAAGCCTCAGAGATAGGTAAGTAATAAATTAATCAAAGCTCAGGTACCAATGACATTTAATTTGGGCATGGCAAATTGTCAGTATGCTTCTCATCCCTAAAGGCAGCAACCTGCATAGATTTGTTTTCTGTATCATAGAAAGTAGCTACCCTCTAGGTTTTCTTTGTGTTCCCTGTTTTTCCCTAACTGAGGAAATCAATAACAAACATTAAGATAGGAGTAAATTTCTGAGGTACTGAATGCTGTCTTTGCCTCAGTCTTCCCTACCAAGACTGTCCTTCAGGAATCTCAGGCTCCAGAGACCAGGGAGAAAGTAGGTAACTCATTCAATGGCAAGTCCCAATGGGAGGTGATCAGTGGCACAAAGTCTAGTTGGAAGTCAGTCACTAGCAGTGTATCCCAGGGTTCACTGGTACTGTGTCCAGTCCTGTTGAACATCTTCATTAATGATCTGGATGTTGGGCAGAGTACATCTTCAGCAAGTCTGCAGAGGACACCAAAATGGGAGGAGGGGCTGATACATCAGAGGGTTATGCTGCCATCCAGAGGTACCTGGAAAGGCTGGAGAAGAAAGTGGCCCAAAGGAACCTCACACAGTTCAGCAAGGGGAAGAATAAGGTCCTGCAGCTCAGGGGGAGGAACAGCCGCAGGCACCAGGACATGCTGGGGGTCCTAGAGGACACCAAGGGTTGAACATGCATCAGCAATGTGTCCTCGTGGGAAAGAAGGTGAATGTCACCTTCTCTGAGCTGCACTTCCCTTAAGAAGTGTTGCCATCAGGTCGAGGGAGATGATCCTTCCCCCCTGCTTGGCAGTGGTGAGGCTACATCTGGAGTACTGAGTCCAGTGTTGAGTACCAGAGAGACATGGACATACTGGAGAGAGTCTCACAAAATGCTACCAAGATGATGAAGGGACTGGAGCAGCTCTCACATGAGGTAAGGCTGAGAGAGCTGGGATTGTTCAGCCTGGAGAAGGGTCAGGAGAAACTCACCAATGTATATAAATACCTGCAGGGAAGGTGCAAAAAGGACAGAGCCAGGCTCTTTTCAGTGTTGCCCAGCGACAGGAAGAAAGGCACTGGGCACAAACTGAAACACAAGAAGTTCCACCCGAACATCATGGAACACTTCTGTGTGATGGTGACTGAGCACTGGCACAGGTTGCCCAGAGATGTTACAGCATCTCCATCCATGGAGATATCCAAAAGCAGTCTGGGAATAGTCCTGGGAAACTGGCTTTACGTGGCCCTCATTGAGCAGACAGCTGGACCAGACGACAACCAAAGGTCCGCGCAGACCTCAGCCATTCTGTTAATCTGTCATTCTATGAACTGTTCACCACATGAAGCTCTCTGAGCAAATGACAGGCAGTGGACAGTAAAGTGAGCTGGCATATAGGACTCTACAGCTAAATGCAGATCCGTGACTCTCTTCATCTTCCTTTCTAATGCAGAGTACAAATGATACTAGCCTCACGCAACAGGCAAATCAAAACATTCTTACTTTATTATATTGCATGCATATAACTCTATGTCTGGATTAATGCATCTAACTTCAAAGGAGAATGGCTGAGCTGTTGACACAGGCAATATAAAATGAAACTACTTAAAAATCTTTTCCTTCACCCAAAGGTTTCCCTGCAAACTAGTTCTTCAAAACAGTGACAGCAGCAACCATTTTTTTGTCCTTAAAGTGAAGTGATTCTATATACTTATTTAGAACCGAAATTATCCCAGTTTAAATCGACCATTCAAGTGACTAAATTAAGGCTCTTACTGATTGAGATAGATAAGATGAGGAAGAGAATCTGGAGCGTCTTAGCTGACAGCCCTAAAAGAAGAGCTATTATATACTGAAAACCAAGACAACAGGATGATGGGAGAAATGAAAATTGCATTAAAAACCAAACAAACAAAAAGGTAAAAAGAATTGCTGATAAGCCAACAGGACTATTTTCCCACAGTATAAATAGCTGAAAAAGCGTAAGTATACTTCCAAATCTTTATGAATTTTATCAGTTTTAAGAGATTGTTATGTGCAGGGGATTAACGGAATCTCAGTACTTAGGTAGTAAGATTTGTTGTTACAAACATTCCTCTCCTCTGGCAAATACTAGATTTTTGATTGGGCCTCTGAAGGAGAAACCTTGATGGTAATCCACAGTGTCTGTAACAATCATAGTTAATTTGTATAAATCAGCAATCTAGATGCTTGGGGTCTTATTTTTAATCATTTAACATTTTTCCAAGCTTAGAACCTATTTATGAACTACTATGTAGTTCATAATGTTCAAAAGTTCTGAAAAGTCACCAAAGATGATAAAAATAAATCAAAGCCTGGAAATTCTGCTCAAAATTATTTGCTATTTCAAATAAAAGCCTTTTGATTATTTTGTAAAAAAGAAATGTGGCTTTCAACGCTCAACTAGCTTACCATTTTCTACCATAATTGCTCAATCTTTGTCTGAAATGCTTTAATAGAGAGGATGGAATGATACAGATTTTTAATTCTGGCAGTTTAGAATATTTATATCTGCATTAGCATAATCTTAAATACTACATTCTGGTCAAGCCTCTCCTTTGCACAGCAGTAAAACCCTCCTCTCTGTCTCACGTTCTAGTTCTGCCACAATGAAAGTCAACATGCTGCAAGTCTTCTGTCCTTTGATCAGTATACTCCTTTTTTCAAGAAGCCTATATATGACACTAATCCTCCCAGAAAGCAATTAAAATATAATATTTTTGCCCAATTTGCTGTACAACTCATGTGTTACTTCTTTGCTCTTTTATACTGTAAGTATTATATCCTTATGGATCTATGGAGCATTCTTTCACTCTCTACAAATAACTACCTTTCTCGACTTGTTCTCGTGCTTGCTGGTTGGTCATTCCAGGGTATGGACACACTCCTAAACTGAAGGTCTCCCACAAAAGGATTCCAAAGCTCCATACATCACTCTCAGATGTGTATCTCCCTAAGAAAAGGAGAAAAAACCCTCAGCTTAATGTACAGAGAAATAAATGTTTCAGATAATTATGGCTCCAAATTTTCTATAAAGGCGAAGTTACAGGTTACATTGGCAGGCTTTAAGCAGAACAAAGCTGAAGCTACTAGTAATACATTCTGCAGATACCAGTATCCTGTATTTCAAATTAGAAACAGATTATCTTAAGGTCAATACGTAGGCATAATATAAGCTAACTTAAAATTCTACTATTCGATGGACCTTTCCTTTTCTGTGTACAGAAATATTATTTTCCTTTTGAAAAATGTCAGCTCCTCCTCCCCCCTTTCAATTCAACAGATACTTTTCAAAAAATTACCTTTTCCAGTTCCCTGATTACACATTGCAATGAGTATTCTCAGAGAAGCTACAATCAGCAGTTTGTAACTGCAAAGAGGGCCTGGTTTTCACACTTTGAGAAACTGCTCTCTAAAAATTACAGTTGCCACAACTTGTTCAATTTTTACCCTGAAGAACTGATGTACCCAAACAGTTAGAGAAAAAAAAAAAAAAAAAAAATCCAGCCTGCTAGTTCCATTATGTTCAACTATGCTTCAGACACAGCAAATTAGGTAATTGACAGATAACTGAATTCCAAATCTCTCTGTGGAATGAAAGCTATATATTACAGAGGAAAAGAGATCTTGGAGGAGATATTTCTATTGTCACTGATGGGAGTCACATTAAGAAGGATGGATTCACATCAGAAAGCTAAGGCTTCTAGCCCTGTGCAGCAGGATATGTGAAACTATTATCCTAAAAATCCATATCCAACAATATTTTCAATATTTTTCATGATTGCTTTTCTTTGTTCCATACTATTATCTTGTATACGTGTCCTTATTCTTTAAATATTTATGAATGTGAATGTATAATTTCTTCATCTCTTACCATTAAATAAACCAAACTAAGCCACTTCTGACTTGAAGAAAGAAAAATACATGTAAATTACAGTGAAAGTTGGTGATACGACAACTGTTCTGACATCAGAAAGTTCAGTTTACTGTTAAACTAAGTATCACTTCCAGCTGCACTACATTAGCATGTGTGTCTTCTAGGTGGTAATTACAGACATTCACTATGCTCTTTGTAGTAAGATTATTTTTTTTGTCTATGTATGAACTCTCTTCAGAGTTTGGCATCCAGTAATTTAACACTTTATTGAAATAATTTAGTAGATACAAGATAGGTAACTAGGGTTTTTTAAAGACAGTGCAAGTTCTGTAGAGTTAATTATGTCTCTCAGTATGACATTATCTGGCAGAAAAAACAGGCCTGTTCATTCACAATAAAAAAAACCCCAAAAACCCACCAAACCCTTCCACACATGTTAATAGTTTATTAACACGGCAAACAACTCAAAATGTTGTAGTGGAAAAACATACATATTAAATGTGTGTCTTATTTCTGAGAGACTAGAAAGCAAAAATACATGGCCTAAGTATGTAATTTTATTAGGAGCTTTTCAAGCAATTTTTTCACTTGCTGGAAGTGATAGAAATCACATAGCTCCAAGCAAAAAAAATATTATGGAACAGCACTTACTGAATCAAAGGTTCAATCTCACAAAAGCTCTAGTAGCATCAGAATTTTGATTATGACTTCAGACAACTCTGCAACTACTCCATCTGCCCTAATTTGGCAATTCTAGATGTCACAGCTTGTGGGGTTGTGGGTTTTTTTTTTTTCATTTAAAATCTTTCTGTGACTGCTATTAACCTTCTGTGACATTTGAAAGTTGAGTATTAGACTGCTGAACACACTATCAAATGTTTGAGAGAGCTTACTTTCCAAACACCATGGAAAATCACTTAAAGGCGCTTGAGTACTTATGCATTTTAGGAAACACAAAATAAGTAGATGTTAATCAAGTATCTTCTCCTTTCCTGTACTATGAAAATAAAAGACTCAAAAGTACAAAGTGAAGGTATTGTCACAAGAGCATGTTTCCTGTTTAATGTAGTACACTGGACTGCATATGGCTATGAAAGATGGATTGCCATTATGTATCAAATAAATTGTATGCATTTCTGAAATAACAAAAGTACAATTCAAAACACTTTTTTCATTGGAACACCCAGAATAGAAAAAGCGTGTGAATGCTAGCAACACTGATACCTCTTAGAGCAGTTGATATGACATGATCATTACCCCTCTACTATGATCATGATCGACTATGCTCTACTATAATCTGTGATCAGTAGCCCCTCTACTCTGCTCTCACGAGACCTCACTTGGAGTATTATGTACACTTCTGGTGACCTCAACATAAAAAGGACATGGAACTGTTGGAGCAAGTCCAGAGGAAGGCCACGAGGATGATCAGGGGACTGGAGCACCTCCCGTATGAAGACAGGCTGAGAAAGTTGGGGCTATTCAGCCTGGAGAAGAGAAGGCTGTGTGGAGACCTCACAGCAGCCTTCCAGGATCTGAAGGGGGTCTATAAGGATGCCGGGGACGGACTCCTCATTAGGGACTTTACTGATAGGACAAGGGGTAACGGGTTAGAACTTAAACAGGACCAGTTCAGGTTAGATATAAGGAAGAAGTTCTTTACTGTGAGAGTAGTGAGGCACTGGAACAGGTTGCCGAAGGAAGCGGTAATTGCTCAATCCCTCGTGGTTTTCAAGGCCAGGTTGGACAGAGCCCTGGGTGACATGGTTTAGTGTGAGGTGTCCCTGCCCATGGCAGGGAGGTTGCAACTACATGATCTTGCGGTCCTTTTCAACCTTAACCGTTCTATGATTCTATGATTACTGTTATTAATTTATTATTAGCCTTCCAAAGGGAAGATCTGCTTTATTGTGCTGTGACATTAACTCCTGCAAAAGCACTAATGAGAAGAAGCAATTTTTTTTTCAATCATAAATTGCAACTTGCAATTTCCAATGCATAATTTTTTAGAAAAAAAGCTTTGAGATAGCAGAAATATTTATGGACACTTCAAATGAAGAATTTGAAACACTTTTTTTTCTAAGTACTTAACTGAAAAACTGGTTGAGAGAACTACACAGAAAACATGGCATTGCTCATTTAATATGCTGCTTCTTCAGAGCCCACTTTACTTAGGACTTAATTTTCTAGTTTCATATAAGCTAAAAAGCAAAATATAGCAGGTTCAGTTAAAAAAAAAAGTGTAAGTCGGTGACTGTACTTTTCTCTAATGCAGTGTTTTATCCAACAAGAGTGTTCTAGTGTGTTAAAACTTCCTACCATTTTCAAAGTGGTGCTGGAACAATCATTGCCATAAATAAACAGAACTTGCCACACATTTTGGTAACAATCATGATTTAGATGACCAACTAGGTAGTCTACTAGAATGAGCCAGTAACATAACTTAAAGTATTATTTTATTGCTGCATAATAGCAATTCTGATCTTGTTGCCTTCTTTTTGAAGGCAAACCAGTATTTTATACATAACTTAAATAAGATTGAAATATTAAAATAATTTTAAAAATTATTGATTTGAAATGGACACTAGGTATATATATATTATTTATATAGATATTTTATATATAATACATATTATATATTATATATAGATATATTACTAGGAATCTACATACATATACATACACTCAAATATTGCCCATGGCGTAGTCCTGGTGCTTGTTATACTACTTTTGATTGGTTTTGGGTTTTTTTTTTTGCAAGAAGACACAGGTCTGTTCTTACCATAATTGAGAGCTTCTGGAGCAGTCCACTTGATAGGAATTTGCTTTAGGCCTGACGAAGAGTACACACCATCATCCTCTTGCCGGGACATTCCAAAATCACTTATTTTCAAAATGTTGCTTTCACCTACCAAGCAGTTCCTTGCAGCCAGGTCTCTAAATTGGAACAAAAAATAAATTGGAAACATAATACATGCTAACAATACATTATTAACATAATATATGTATTACATATAATACATATATGTATATTACATTTCATTGCTTCTAATGTATTTCCATCTAAATCTAATAAAATACACAAATTTTTTTGAATGAAAACAAACGTTAAGCAACAGAATTAAATCTGTAACATTAGTAGTATCATGGGCAAAGTATTGTTAAACTAAATTCACAATGTTTGTTTTCAGCTTCAATAGCTAATATGCTCACAAATGGCTTGTCTTATGTGAATATTCTAGAGTAACTACATTAGCTTTAATGTTTTGTATCAGTGCTATAGCATAGTTCTGAAGTAAATTCCCTGGGCATGTAATGCACATTCACTGGTTTTGAAGAATGATTTTGGTGCATACAAACTAGATTCCTCTTGGAAGCAACTAATGTAAAAACCTGCCCACTGTGGGCAGATTTTTTCCTGCAGCTTATGCAGAAGAAAGGACTGAAGGAATGACAGCTTCAAACGCTATGCATGGTGGGGACATTCATGACAAAGGACTGAACTATATTTTGTTTAATTAAGTCTTGAGCCATATTTAAGGATGTTAAAGCTGGTATATCTACATCTACTTTGATCAACTGACCCATACTGATACTGCACTATACTATTTGGTATGTAGACAGAGACTGCGTTGGAGTGTTAACTACTGTAACTTGATTTAAAAATTGCAATGTATGTGACTCATACGACTTTTCTGCCACTAAGAACATTTATGGTTCTTGAGCTTGATGCTAAAGCGATTTAAATGCAGTCATTCTTGCAGTTAGGAAAGACAGACCACTTAAAAACAAGACTGAAGTCACAGGCTCCAGCTGAAGATACACACTAATGTATAAACCAGTTCAATATGCACTGCATTACATAGTCTGATGTTCCCATGTGGTATTGTTTGTTGGTGAAAGGAGGAGAAACAAAACCAAATCACTAGCCTTTTTATTCAATTTGTAAAAAGTAATACCATGAAACTCCAAGAATTTTTTGCTTCTGTTTCGATCGTACTTCAGTCAATACGGTTTTTATTGTCTTAGTATAGTCTAGCTTTTGTGACAGATATACGTAAGATTACACTCAGTTCATACAATTTTTGTCTGTTTTGTATATGACATTCTTCTTTTGCTTTCAGAGTCATCAAGAAGAAGTGCTTTCATCATTGCTGAAAATTTACAAAACCACTTGCATGACGATCAAACTGGGATTTCAGAAAGTTGGTAGAGATTTTGACACTATGTTCACGATATATGTAAATTAACAGTAGGTCTTCTGAAAGACTACAGATACACAAAGTCTTTGCTTCATGAAACAGTGGTTTTCAAGCTGTCTATTAGATGGCAGTGGGTCACATAATTACATTATTCAAGCTGCCACACTGCACCCAAGTGCCAAGCGAGGAATCATGGCCTAGTGGTTAGCAAATGGCCCACAGCTTGTGTGGGTGGACATAACTGTCAAGTCCACTATCAATTTTTCCATGCTAATTGCTTCTTTCTTTTTGTCTCAAATTGTATCAAATAGAGAAGCCTTTTCACTGCCATCTCCCACAGTAAAATTTACAAAATAGTTACCATCAAGCTATTAACATAAGATAGAAAAGAATGAATTATGCTAAAACTTAACTTACTAGTAAAGCGACAAAGAGCAAAATAAATGTACTACTGCTGGATATGAGTCTCACAGTATTAACACCTTTTTCTCCCTTTAGCTAATATTCTCACATTTTTGAAGTTGCAATACTATGCATCACTTTTAATACACCACCTGTGCTAATAAAGACATTTAAGCACTTAATACATTTACTTCTGACTTAAGCAAATTTGCTTTTTTCCTCTCATGCGTAAGGTAGGCTCTTTCTCTCACTTAGAAAACATTTCAGATGTGAATTTTTCTTTCTCTTTAGTCATAATGTTTTAAAAGAACTTGTATAATCCCCCTCTCAGGTAGTTTTCACAGTTTTTGTGAGGAATTAGTTCTTGGACAACACAGAAACCACCCATGTTTAGCAGATCCAGTGATACTTAAAATCTTGCTAAATCCCACAAGAAGTTACTTAGCACTCTTAATAACTTGCTGTCCAGTGGAGTGAAACAGCTTGGGTACAATGTCATTCTAAGTGCTTCACCACCAGTCACTTACATACACTGTAGACGTATTTTTCAGGTTCTTTTTTACTCTGTTCTCTTACTTGTAATTTATTCAAAATGTCTATTTGACTAACATTTATTATTTCATTCCCCAGGCTAATAAATGTCTTGAAAAGCTAGAGTACCTTGTTAGCATTTTTGCTTCCATTTTACATGTTTCATATCCTCCGTGATTTGTTGCTGAATTTTCCAGATTTCCTCATGTATATTTGCATGCTTAAAAGTATTTCTGAAAATATTGTTACACTGAAGGCCACAGCTACATCAAGCTTTTAAATTTTCATTTATTTATTTATTTTCATCCTGAGGGTTTGGTTAAGGTTTTTCAAACAAATTTTTCACCATTTTTCCTCATGTGTGAAGCCTTATTTAAAAGGATGTTCATATTTTTTAGTCTAAATACAAAAGAAAATTACAAAAAAATGCATTTTGATCCCTGTGATTTATTACAGAATTTATTGCCAGAATCTGAAAAAAAAAGGCATTTAAAAATATTACTTCCATTGCTTTAAATTAGTAACTAACAGATTAAATTTTCTTCCAGTTTCCAGGATACTAATTAATTTCAATTTGTTACAAATAAAAGGAAAGTTCTCTAGTATAACAGTGTTAAGTGGCTTATAAAAAAGCCATTACATCTTAACCTCCCACATGAAATACACAAAAGAGTGACATTCAGGTATGTATGATAGATGACATGCATGAGGGAAAACAAGAAAATGCAAAAATAATGGGCTGATGACTGAAAACAGCTATGACGCGTCAATATTACAGATAATTTCAGTGTTAAATACTTACAGTAAATCATGATACTTTCCAGACAGCCTTTTAGAAAACAAAAACCCAAGGATAACTACGCTCTACTTCTTTTCTCTGAAAATCAGTATATTCAATTTGCTTTCTTTTCTTTCTCCTAAACGTTCCTAAAACCAATATCCTGAAGAAGTACCCATTCAAAAGAATTAGGTGCTTTCTGCTTGAGGAATTAGTTTTTGCTCTCATATAGCATTTGCTACATGCTGCAGTAATTCCATGAAATTAGTATGTATCTTTACATAGAAAATGGGAAAATGAAAAAAACTCTATTTCACATTTTGAAAGCTGAAGCTTAAAAAAATGGGGCACAAATTACACTAGGCTGCTACAGAACAAGTACCCTGTAAAAGAAAAGCTGACTCTCACTATTTAATAACAAGATTATATAAATTCCTAGTGCTATTAGAAACAAATGCCTTCCTTACAACTACTCAGGAATAAAAATTAATACATAAATTGGAAGTTTCATCCTTCCACTACCTAAAGGGGCCTACAAGAAATCTGGAGACGGGTTTTTGACAAGGGCATGTGGGGACAGAAAAGGGTGAATGACAGACAAGAGACTGAGATTAGACATTAGGTAGAAGTTCTTCCCTGTGAGGGTGATGAGGCCCTTGCACAGGTTGCCCAGAGAAACTGTGGCTGCCCCATCCCTGGCAGTGTTCAGGGTCAGGTTGGACGGTGCTTGTAGCAACCTCGTCTAGTGAAAGGTTTCCCTGCCCATGGCAGGTGGTTGGAACAGGATGATCTTAAGGTCCTTTCCAACCCAAACCGTTCTATGATTCTATGATTGTATGAAATTTCATTTTTAAGCGCTGGTGTGCAGTCCCTATAAACACAAACAGGACATTGACTAGGAATCACTAATATGGATAGAATACACTGAAACTTCAAGAGCTAGCTCATGAGACTTTGGCTAAAACTCCAATAGCCAGTTAAAAGAGGAAGTAGAGGCTAGAAGCTGTTACCACCTGGATTCATGTCTTAGTAAAGATAGAAACCTCATAAACTTTTCAATAAGGATACTCTTATTCCCCCTCTTCACTTCCTTCCGCCATCCCAAAAGAACTACACAGCAACTAATACCTTGTATTTCAATGGAATTCCATCAATTAAAGCAAATCAAAACAAGAGAGTAACTCCTCATTACTAAACCAGCAGGACAGACTGCCTCACTGAACTAATTATCCATTTTATATCCCCTCCCTGGATCATGCAATTACAACACTCCTAAGTAATAAAAGCCAGTGATTAGTTAGTGAACAGTTAGGATCAGTTTATCTCCTCTATATATTTAATTCAATGAAACTGGTCCATTACCTGGTCAACAAAGAAGGGGCAAGTCTACAAGTGAAACTGTTGTTTTTTTCTGTGGACTCTAGACACTACCGTTCAAACACCTGAGGCAATTTCCAGTGGTGCTCAAATCAAAACACACCTATTTCAGAACTTTCTTGATATGTATACGCTGCTGTATGTTAAGAACACAGCAAACAGCACTTGGCTAGTAACAGACTGGAAAAATATTAGAGGTTTAGAGAACATCCTTCCATGCATTCTGGGTTGTCTTCCCTCTTTACACTTTTACTTGTTTCTTCATATTATTTTAGCTACCACATTACGAATACTAATGGAGCAATACTAACTACAATGCCAGTAATTTCTCTCTGTTCCTCATATAATGCAACTCCATCATTACAGATGAAAAGTACTAGGAAACCGAGAAAATCCAAGTTAGATGAAGTACGGATTTCTCAATAATGCCAGGTGTTCTGCTTGCTATCTGTAGTTTTGGATATTGCTCAGTTCTTCTGAACTGTAAAATGAGTAATTTTCCCCACCTCAAAGCATTAGTGACATGCAGCTACTCCCTCCAAAGCACTTCGTAATTTTCAGTCTATCGTCTGAAAAATTTTGCAAAAAGCACTAGAAAAAAAAAAGTAACAAAGCAAGTCCCAAATAATTGCATTCAGTGGCTGAACACAAGCACAAAAGCTACCTTCTAGCTAAAAGCGCACTTTTTCCATGGAACCTTTAGTTCCTCCACCTCTAAGAGAAAAATGTATTCTCACTCCAGAAATAGTCCGCATTGCACTGCTCACTCTCATTATCATGATAGTAAGTGCTACCATTTAAAATGCTTTACAGCATTGTGAAGAACATATTCCTGTGAACTAAGGATAGGAAGATCACAATAACCAATGGCAAACTTCAAGTAATAAAAGCAGAAGAAAGGAAGAAAATATAAAAGCATAATAAGGCTTAAGCATCTAGATTACTTTTATACACTGTAACATGGTTGAACTAAAAACTGGTTGGTAAGTTGGTAAGCAAAGGATCTGTGCATAAACATACAGATTTCTCCAAAATAACACACTACATTCAAATACAAAATACACTTCTCAGGTACCGGGAGGAGTTGTGTTTTTTAAAAAGCTGCAAGGTTAAACACACTGTTGATTGCAGTCTTCCTAATTCAAAATTCCAAACATCTGTGCATTTCTAGTTCAATTCCCATCCTCAAAAGATGTACTTGGTAACTGTTGTGTTCCTAACTTTTTCTAGGCACTTTGCTCAACTGCGGCATGAGCCACAGTACTACAGCATTCTATTCAGAACTGCAGAGTGGTTAAAGCGGACAAAGCATATTGCTTCACGTGTACAGACTGCACAGCTTGGTAAGGAAACCACTGCTTGTAGTTAACTTAACCCTCAGTCCTACCCCACAAACCTTCATGCTATTTCCTTTCTTATGGCTACATTTTTTGAACAAGTGACAGCTGTCCTGCAATGTACAAACATAACAAGAATAAACTTCTTAATAAACTGCTGTACAGAAAAATATATTTACATTTTTTGTATCACAGTTCATTACCACAAATGCCTTCGCATATACATACTTGAAAATAAAGATATAAAGATTAAATGTTTACTTATTGCACAGTCATTTCTGATGAACAAGACAGTATGAGAATCAGCAGATTATATTCATTTTTATAGTCGGCAAAATGGTCAGTTACTAATGAACAAGTACACAATCACAGTAAGGTATACCATGAGGTAGGTACAAATATTTGGCATCAGTTAGACACATTATTTTTTTTTGCAGAGGAGCAGCAGTACTGACTTTGGGACTTCAAACAGAATGCTTCCCATACTTAACACATGTTAAATGTTTCACAGTGAAACTTCCTGTTTTACTTCTTGACCCTGACGCAGATCACTCATAATTCAAAGGGCATATTTGGAAGTCCCTTTGGAGGTACACAAGTGAACCACAAATGCTACAACGTTATCACTTCTCACAGTTGTACTTCTGGTCTCCTAATACCTGATGTTTGGTGCAAGTAAGTTTCTTTCTTAGAGCAGAATAACTCTTAAGAAATGTGTTAAGTATGAATCTCAATTTTTATTTAAAGAGAAACTGTTTCAGATGGATAACTCTGAAGAAGAGACTGGAAATGAGTCTGAAGATAAGACAGGAATAAAACGAAATTCAAGCTTTCTGTTTAAAGAATGTTTTGCATCTTTAAGTGATGCAGTATTTTGTATAAAAACAAGATCGACAATCCTGCATGGCAGAAAGTTATGCCTAGCCAGACTCCTTCTCTGAGGAGCAACACGGTCACTCTTGCATCTTGGAACCTTCTCACCTGCCTGCTCTGGGTACGTTTTTACTACAAAAATCCCAAGGTTGCTGTCACACATTATACAGAACTTGTCATCTACAGCGGTAATAATGGAGGAAAACTGCGCAACTGTAAACTTGTTTGCAGCCCAGACGTGGCTCAGGAGACTATACAGATACACTGACACATTATAAACCTTTTATCTTCTTTGCTTTTTATTGAGGTACGTTACTATGCATACTACATTTTCCTAGTAAGACAAGGTTTCTGTACCAGCTCTTTTAAAAGAGACAAAGATAGGCATAGTAGGCAATGCGCAGCTCCTGAAAAGAATCAAACTGGCAGACTACGAAGATGGAAATAAAGCTATAAATCAATACATCATCTATTTTTTCCTCACCTTTTTCCTATTTCTGAGGTTTTCTTTACAATGCCTGCTTCTAGGGCAAAAAACATTCCTATCACCAGCACCTAATGTTGTTCTTTCTGCATTTTCTCAAGTCTTTTAGAACTTAATAGTTATTGTCTGTATTCTTCTGAACAATTATTTTGATTATAACTGCTTCACAGTCATTTTAGATTATAATAGCTTTCTTTGCATTGGTATCTCTGTAGATTTTTATAACCCATTTTTCCTGTGCACTGCTGATTACATGCAATGTGCTGAAGAAAATGAGACACTCAGGAGAGCCTAATGTTTGGGGCTTTATTTTCCCCTTGTACTTCATTTATATCTTGAAACAAAAGCTTGTCCATTAATACCTTTTGTGTGCTGATTTATTTAATTTGGCAGGAAAGCTTGCCTTATTTTTGTCAAATGTGAATACTGTAGCAGAGTACGTTATTACTTCCTGCAACTTTATAGCAATACTCAACCTTCTATAGGTAGCTGGTTTTCCTTTCTAAAATTCAAATTTTCAAAATCAAAAAATTTACACAGCATACATTTTATAGCCACAAGAAAACCCTTTAAAAATTGGATCTGTACAACTGCACAATAACCTACCCAGCCTTTCCACTTCTCATAATGTAATGGCTACACCATGAGTGAGCTCTGAAAAGAAATTTACAAGAAGCAACCCTAGTGTTAGTCTTTCCGAAAACTAAGCGTATAGATAGTCATCAGACTGGATGATAAATAACTTTATGGAAATACTACAATATTAGGGCAACTGGAAAGTGGAAAACACTGTCCAGAAGTCCTCAGTGACATGACGCACACAGGAATAGCACCACTGCTGATTCCATGGAACAACTCCTACTCTCTTGAAACATTACCTAACATGAGAGGCATAAATATGGATACATTTATGATATGCGCGAGATTTTTATTATTCCTTAAAAATGTATTTGATATTAAGTGAATTATAAATGAAATTGAGTGTCTAAAATGTGATTATCCAAGTTGGACAATTATACAAGATGGAACAGTCTTAAGTTTTCATTTTGTGCCTAAGAAGGTTGCAGTGAACGTAACTCACAACCTTAGATGTTTTTAATTTCCAAAATCGGTCATACGAGTAGACTGTACTATCAATAGTAAGGCAAACAATTTTTAAGCAAAAATTTCCACAAGTACTTTATCTTTTACAGAAACAACTAAAATAAAAAATCAACAATAAAGCACATTATTATACTAACAAGTGTATTTTTGGTGATAATATCACAGCGTTATTCAACCTGTCTTATGACACAACACTTGCTACTGTAACAATCCTTGCACTTTTACATATGGAGGATGCCCCAATTTAGTTAATTCTGAATTTAGTTCTGAATTAATATATTCCTTATTCTATTATATAACATCAAAATATCATTTATTTCTCTGTACAGAGACATTAAATATTGATTTAACTTGTTTACAAAGTTGGTAGCATCTGAAGAAGGAGACCAAATATCATCAAAGATCATATTCACTTGTTCATCATATATAAGTGTTAGAAAACCTTGCATGCTGAATTTGAAGGAAATGGCTAAAGCAGAGTAGCTTCAAGAGCTGTCTTCCCAATGATCAAGTTTTCTACAAAATAAATTTCTTGTTTTATTAAATAGCCATTTCCTAATGCTAATATTAGTACGTGCTGTATTAAGTTTAAAAAATACCTAATTGAAGACTAGTAATAAAAAAAGAGCATGAGAAATAGATGAAAAACACTGCAACTGCAGCTGGAGGAAAAAGAGAGCAGAGAAATAAAAGAACCAAATACCAACAGACAAGAGGGTTATGTTGTAGTCCTAAGTTTTGTGGCTAGAACATGAAAAAAAACCCAAACACCAACCTCTTGAGTTTTTAAGAGAAAGTCATAAGGAAAATCAATAACAAAGAGAGAAAGAAGAACCAACCACAATTTTAAGTAATTATCACACTGTAGGTGTTTCTCACTTAGAAAGGGAAATATCACAAGTAAGATACGCCAGCAAAGCAGTCTTAGCAATGGAAACGGGTTTGACAAAATTACATAATAATACTTCATAAATTCATAATTTTCTAATCTGAGTAAAAAACAGTATCTCTCTACTTTTAATCCAAGTTTATCAACACATAATTACTGGCAGGTTAAAATATTTCAGCATCCTAAAAGTAGTCTGTTTTGTAATTGTCATAAATGAATCAAAACTATTCAAGATGGTAAAATGAGGGTGAGTAATAATTTACTAATTGTCCTAGACATCTTAGTAAGATTTGCAGTTAGCTTACAGAAATACAAAAGAAATTTCATCTGGCTAACACATTGTAGAGAATTATATACAGAAACTGAGAGGAATAAATTGGCCTATTAATTTTTTGCAAATTCAATTAGAAAATAAGCTGAACCTCTCTTCTCCCTTTTTGTTGCTATTACTTAAAATCTACAATGGGTTTTCTACCCCAAAATTAAACATAAGGGTGGAAGAAAAACTTTGCACTTTTTTGGTCATAAGAGGGAGAAGAAAGTATTTTGACAATTTGGGTGGGGTACCTGAAGTAAGAAATGTGGAAGAAACATGAGACGACAGCGTGCTGATTAATGATTGAGCAGCAGCTGTAATAGGACCGCCATAGTGGGATAACTGACATGTACATGAGGAAAGAGAAGGGAAGAATGAGAAAAAAGGAGAAAGAAGGAAAGAAGGAAGGCAGGCAGGCAGGCAGGAGAAACCTGTAACATGAATTCCCAGAAGCACACAGAAGAAGAGCTCTACAGATTTATTTTTATTGTACATTTATTTCAGTTTCAAACAAAATGCACAGAAACTGACATAAGTAAATTTAAGACAGCTTTTAAAATAAATTTAATAATGGGCAGACCAACAAAATTTCAAATGCAATTTGTGACGCAAGCTGCTCATTTCTGTACAGAAAAGTACTACACATGTTGCCATGTGGGTGCAGGTAGGTTCCAAAAAAGTCAGATGTCAAAATTTTAAATCATTGCTACATTGCCTATATTATTTGCCTCAAAACCTGAATCCACTGCATCGTCACTGTAATGCCGCCTCTCCTTTCAAAAATATTGAACTTTCCTACTACCAAAAGCATGCCACTTATGGAATCACAGCATAAATACTGAAACTCTACGCAATTCTAAAAAAGCTGGTGAGAGATGTGGTTGTAATTTCATGAATTTGCACTGTCAATTTGAATACAAGACTGATCAAAACCTACAGAAAATTCAGTAAGTGTGCACTGACAATCAGTCCTTGTAGTACACCAGGGACTGATGAGACTCCATCATCAGCATTATTTGCAAGGAGGTGATGAAATAGGAACTTCAAAGATGAGGGTTTAAATTTCAATCATTCTGAATTTTAATCCATTTAATACCAGGGTGCATTCAAAAGGTCATTGATATTATAAGGTAAGACAAGCGTCTTAATGCTTACAACAAAGGCTTCCACATAGGCTTGTTGGAGGCCAGTAACTAGCAGTGGTAAAACGGGTCAATACTGGGTCTGATTCTGCTGAACATCATTAATGATCTGGATGATGGAGCACAGTGCACCCTCAGGAAGTTTGCTACGCCTGCTTTCACCAAGCAAGGCATTAACTTCCTGCCAGCTTACTGGTATCAAATGTTCTATTCCTTTGCACAGCTTAGGTCTGCTGACTTCTTTTCCAATATAAAAAATTTACATACTCCTGATCAGAGGGTTACAGGAGATAGGAAATATTTTGCCCAACTGTTGTAACAAAACATGTCTGTAATCTTAACCATGACAAAGTAATTGTAGTAATGCGGTATCACCAAAGGTAATCATAATTATTTATAACTTTGACTTGGGAACATGACTTTCTTTTGCTCATTAACACCATTTCCTACAATTATTCTATGTATAAACAGCAGAGGTCTCAGGGCTTCCACACAGTCTGAGGAAGCGAAACAAATTATAGAAGATAAAAGGAACAGCAGCACCAATGGTAAAGATCAAGTAAGTAGGTACAAGTTAAAAGCAGGAAGCCAAGTATTATTGTTATTATGAAGCTATTTATAAGGCAAGCAACAAAAGAAATAACAAATTAAATTATTCAGAACAATTAGAAGAGTAGAGCTATGAACTGGAAATTATGATACATGTTTTCAGTATTTCCATGGGCTTTAAAAGTATGTTAGTGACATAGTATGTGGAATCATAGATAAAGAAGTAACATTCACTAGCTTTTCTTAAAGGTAAGAAGAATAAAACCAAGTTCATAGAAATGTGCATATTAAACCAAAAAGCAAGACAGATTAGGTAATTTCGAAGGGATATTAGGTAATCTTATCACACATGATTTTTAAATATTTATCTCATGTGTTATAAAGGAAAATATGTCAGCTAACATTGCAGTTCAACGTAATACGAGAGCTGTAGGTATGTACAAAACCTCTAAACTTCACCTATTGCAATTAAATAGAACTGAATCATAAACTGAGGAAGTTACAGGAATTCTTCTTTCCATTCATCCCAGAACCATCTTTTATTTACAAAAGAACAAACACTTCCACAACAATTATCTAATGTATAAAATGCTTGAGACATTTTGAAGAACAGCAATAATTTCAATAGGAACCAGAGATCGAATTTTAGCCTATTATACCTTATAAGGTAGGCAATGGTAGTGCTTTCCCTTAAAATACTTACTCTTAAATTTTTACTTTGTAAAAACTTGGGGTTTTGATTTGCAATGAATTGATAAATGCTGAATGTTCAGTTGATCCCATAGTTCTATATGCCTACATGAGAACTTTCTCTTCCATTTTTTGTTAGATGGCTCTTACTACAGAAACTGGGCATTTGTCAAAGTGATGCAGGTATCTTTTGGAGTACTGAGACATCCTTTCCACAACAGACTGTGCAATCTTTTAATTATTTTTTTCTTTGATGGTTTCTAAAATTTATAATCCCATGGTGATGGTGGCATGTCCATCTGGAAAGCCTGAGAGCAGTTCCATTATCTAGTGACATTAAAAATTACTAACACCCTTCCTCAACTGCAGCTATCATGCTACAAATGAAAAGATCTGGAGGCAGATTTCTTGCATTCACTTTTTAATTTACCCTTCTAGCCTTTTTCTGGGGACTTTGTAATCACATTACTGGTGAAAAGATTTGCCTGCTTCTCCTGCATCTCTGTTTCTTTGAAAAATGTTTAGCTAAACTATATGGAACATTTAGGGGACAAAGGGGCAAATTGCAGCTGGGGCTACACCACTGACGTGTGTGGAATAGTTTTTGTAATACACAGTTTCTACAGGACTAAAGTTCTATGTCATTTGGATATGCAAGTCAACTGTAAGTAGGACTGCTTAAACCAGCACTAAAGCTGGATTTAATGATGAAAACAGCCACCCAGAAAGAAACCCCCAGTCTTGAGCTCACAACAGAAAAGAAAGTCTGAAAGAGATGAGGTTGGAATATATTTTGTGAGCCAAATCTTCCTATGTATAAATAAAAAATGAAAAAAAAAGTACTTTGTGTACAGTTAAAACACTCCATGTCTCTTTATTAACTATTTCATGTAAATGTAAACCAGAGTGTGAAACCCAATCCTGGTTCTACTAAAGTTAACTAACTTAGTGGAATTAGGATTTCAACCATTCAAATTCAAGCTGAATTTGTTCAAACATTTGACTATACTTTTTTCCAACTTTGTTCAGTTCTTCTAAAAGCAGATACAGAGAAATTATGCACAACTGTTGTCCGTATTAATTAACAGGGGAGTGACACACAGAAAAGTGGAACCTAAGAATTGCCCTGGTGACAGGACAAAGTAAATTTCCTTCTCCCATAACAAATAAAAATATCAGCTTCTATTAGAAGCACATAGTGTTTTTTGGCTGCAACAATAGCAACTAGCATCATAAGAAAAGAAACATATTCTCCATATCTATATATTCTAGTTTTCCCTAGCTTGGGTCACGTTTACTTTATGCATTCCCTTCCATATATACACAAATACAGACTCTAAGTAATACAATATTCAGCTTCTGTTTTGAAAATATTTTTATTAGATCAACTAAGAATTAAACCATTTTACTGTTTTTACGATTCACAATGTAATTTGTTAACTTTATTGGATAGTTTCAATCAAGCATTTTTATCCTCTGCATTTTTATTATTCAGCTTTCTCCATCCATCAGTTTTGCCTATACTTTTGTTTTTAACTCTAGTACATTATTTGCCACTTTCTAATATCAGTGTTCAAGAGCTTCATGCTGTGTTCTGTTCCATGTATCCCACTGCTCCCTTACAGACTTTTTTCTACCGATTTCTAGTACGTGGAAAACGATAGCACTTCTCTTAAGTATCTCTGTAAAAGAGATACAGATGATACAATATACTAGATATGAAATTAATTTGTCTTGAATATACATAGAAGAAACATAGAAGCAGCATACGATTCATCAGTGAAATGAAATTTGTGTCTATAGGGCAGAATCTCTGGGGAAATATCTGAACAATATTTCAAGGTGGGTTTTTTTTAATATTAAGTCAGTAGCTGCAGATAGCAACTTAGTCCATGGAGATCTGAACCATGTCCAACAGGGACCTCCGCATTAGCAAGTAATTCGGTGCAAGAGAAGCAGATAAACATACTGAAGAAGCTAGCGCAGAGGCTCCTCCAATTTCCATTACATGCAGTTACAGAGGTTAATTTGGGATTAGATGTAGTTTGGTTTTGTGTGCCAAACATGGTTTCACACTGTGTGCAGCAAAGCTATCATACAAATTCTGGCTTCCTCAACTGCAGGCTTCTTTAAGGAGCACCATTTTTTCCTTTTCCCTATCCCATGCCAATGTCAGCTGCACATGCCACACCAGAGCCCCTGTCACTATTGCTCACGGAAGACTCCCCACTATCTCTGCTCATCTTCATAGCAGTTTTGAGTTATGCCATTGCTCTTGATGACTATTGTACCTTCCAGCTCTACATTTAGACAACATCTACTGCAAGGGGTTCAAAACATTAGCAGAGGTGAACAGTGTAGCTTTAAAGTACAGGTTAAAACTATCATAGAAAAATATTGGCTCACTGTCAAATGTAAGAGATTACCAAGTACTGTATCAATTGCTACAAAATACTCCCCAAAAGGAACCTGAAGTACCTCAATTTAATAGCTACTTGATAGTTAAAAAAATAAAAAAATCAAGAACTGCCTATTTAAGAAAGAAGTACGTCTTTGTACTTGACACAGACAAATCTTTCAGAACTTTTACAGTCTTCTAAGCATTCTGTCCGCCTAACTCTCTCTGAAGGTTACAATGCTCTCTGGTGGCAGGGAAGATGGTTATTTACTTGCAAACAACGACTAGTTTCAATTTACAACTGAAGTTCAGCTGTGTTATAGAAGAATAATGAAATACACAGAAGTTAAACAAACCCTTTGAAACTAAAATACCTAAATACCTAACCAGGATAAATAAATACACCCGTAACCACAGTAATATTATTTCACACTTGAGTTCAGCTAAAATAAGACAATAGCACCATGGGAGACCCTGTCATCTGTTTATAATACTCAGAATTTCCATTCAGGAGCATGATATACCCTGGTCATTTCAACCAGAGAGATATCAAACACGTATCTATGACTAATTTTTTTTTTTTAATTTAAGCAGTTACAATAGCTCCCATAAGGATTAATTGCAATACAAAAGGGAGGCAAGTCAAGAAAATGAAGAGAGAGTAGGACTTCATGATTCCATTCATGAGCCTGCAAGGAGGATAAGAAACTAGTGCGGATAATTATGCGCAAGAGAGGATGGTCTGCAAAAGCAATAATGGGAAGAAAGGGCAGCTTCCTTGAAGTGAATGATAAGTCAGGAAAGTTTATGATACCAAACAGGAAGAACAGTCAGTTCACTTGGTACTGAATTGGAATGGATATGCTTGTAAACAACTAAGAAGTAATATTAACAGCTGGAAAGTTTAAAACCTCCTTATTTAAGAATTTTAAGCTTCCTCCTCAAAAATCAATCTCCAAAATCCTGCCCTGAAATTACTTCAAAAGCAGAAAACCTTTTGAATCAAGTATTTTTACTTACTCTGCCATCCTAACTCCTATATACAGTTTTCTAAAACTGGGACTTGGCCCTTATTTCACTGATCTATTTTTATTTCCCAGAACCCATGAAACTTGATGAAGTATCTGACATCCAGCTTTGCCAGGAGCTTTTTCTGTCAGGCTTGAGTGACTCAGCTTAAATCTGTGAACAACAAAATACTGTAAAATTGATTAAAGAATTCTTATAGCTCCACGCACCTTGATGATTTCCGTCGGGCTTCCGAATCAGTTAACATGCCGATAAGGCTTTCTTCACTGTACACTGCCTTACATAAGGAATTTTGAAATAGCCTTTGACAATGAGTAAGTCCCTATTTCAATCAATATTCCTAGTGATTTAAAAATGTTTCATAAAAGCATATCCCTGCACTATAATTCTGTCAAACAAGATAGAAAAAGGCTGAGAACTACAGAGCAATGACAAAAAGCGAGAGAATGTAACATGCACTTAGCATACAGTATGTTTTATTCCACTGATTCTCAGCTACTGTGATTCCTTTAAAATGCATTAGATCAGAAACTTTTTGTGAGCAGTATCTGTCAGAGCTGAATCTACCTTCGAGCTGATCTGATCATGCATAACTTCACCTAAGTTTCTCTCAGCTTTATGAGAAAAATATCTTGATTCTCAAAGAATCTAGGAACAAATTTCTTTGGTATGTAGAACTACAGGCCATCTATTATCATACAGAAGCAATATATCCTCTAAGCCATAATATTTTTCAGTTGCATTAACTTTAAAACTAATTTCTTTCATGAAGACACACTAAACACCATTTTACATTGCTCTTTCAGCTGTTTTTCGCTACGTACACAGCAACACACCTATGGTGAATGTGATGCTTCAGCAGAAGAACTACAGGAATGTGAGCCTCGCAGGCATTTCTTAAAAACCTCCTGAGGCACTGAAAGAATTACAGTACAGTACGGTATATCATCAATAGTACTATGTGAAAAAAATAGTAGATAAACATTTTGTAAAATTCACAAAACAGGTGTAACCCACTATTACTGCTTATATAAATATTTATGCATGTGCGTATAAAAATTAGAAAAGGGAAATATGTTTATTTATATATATATATAATTATTTTCCTCAGGAAAGCAATTTGGGAATTTATTACTCATTATCATTGACACACAGCCTAAGATTTTTTTATTACAATCAAAGTAGTTTCCTGTCCAAGACAACTGGAGTGCATTCCTCTTCAGAATGGCAAGAATCAGTATCAGGAAGCCAATAAAATATTGAACCAATACATGATATCTCTGTGCAATATATATTTCCTTTTCTAGAAACATTAATGAGAATTTTCTGCTGCAAGAAAGTAAACAGGAAAAGTTCTACACCCTAAGAAAAACAAAACAAGCAAGCTTTGGGTTTACTAAACAAACATTGAAACACATGCTATGGTCAATGGTCTCTGCTCAAAGAACTACTCTGCACCTCATTTCTAAAATGACTGGCATTTAGTCGACTGCATTTTTCCTTTCCTCCCCAGTCTATCTTCTGCTTTTGTCTTATCCTACCTTCTAACTCATAGTTTATCATCTACCACTAATGCCACCTTTAACCACTGCAAAAATGAAATCCTGCAGTCCATTTTTCTTTTTGGTATACATTATCAAAAAATATAGTTTAAAAATGCTGTGGAAATACCAGCAGTCAGCCAAAGACACAGTTTGGACCTCCTGCTTCTGAAGTATTTGACACCTGATGGTACCTGACGAGGGGCTGTTTGAACTTTTTGGGCAGATTTAATATGAAACTTGGAAATCCAAAAAAAACAGTAAATGAGAAGAATTACTGCTGTAACTTCATGGCAATGACTACAGCAACTTATTAAATAATACATTGTCATGCCTTAACCCCACCCGGTAACTCAGCACTACATAGCCATTTGCTCACACCCCACCGTTCACTCCTCCCTAGGTAGGTTGGAGAGCAGAACTGAAGGAATGCGAACCCCACGGGTTGAGGTAAGAACAGTTTAATAACTAACGTACAATATACTACTACTACCACCAATAATAATAATGATAATGGAAATAACAAGGGGAGAGAATATAAAACTAAAAGGGGAAGGGAAAAGAAAACAATAAACACAAGTGATGCACAATACAATTGCTCACCACTGACCAATACCCAGCCCAGCCCAAGCAGCGATCTGCCCCTCCGAGTAACTCTCTCCAGTTTATATACTGAGCATGATGTGCTGTGGTATGGAATACCCCTTTGGCTAGTTCAGATCAGGTGTCCTGTCTCTACTTCCTCCTGGCTTCTTGTGCTCCTCCTCACTGGCAGAGCATGAGAGGCTGAAAAGTCCTTGACTGGGAGAAGCACTACCGAGCAGCTAAAACATCAGCGTGTTCTCAGTATTGTTCTCAGACTGAAGCCAAAACACAGCACTGTGACAGCTACTGGGAAAAAAATTA
The DNA here is from genome assembly GCA_009867235.2 of Psittacus erithacus. Taxonomy (NCBI): domain Eukaryota; kingdom Metazoa; phylum Chordata; class Aves; order Psittaciformes; family Psittacidae; genus Psittacus; species Psittacus erithacus. Next base: position 19,344 of record WYDI02037443.1, on the reverse strand, counting down.
ATTCTATCCCAGACAAAACCAGGACACAATTACTGAAGTATAGAAAAGCAGTCATTATCATCTAAGCCCCTACTTCTTTTCCAGTTGAATTCAGTGACAATTTTTCTGTTGAATTCAGCATGACAAGTTGTGTTTAATGGACTTAGGTAAACACACAACGCTGGTTTTCCAGTGTCTCCTGATTTTCAAATGTCTCTTGCTCTGAGACTTCGGTATGCGGGACCAGTTAATTTTTCACTACAATTTAATAGTAAAATTCTTGAAATACAGTAAGTAAACCACTATTTTAAATAACCAGACGGACACTGATAACAAATTAATTTACTTCTAATTTGTGGAATAAAACTTAATCTGCCCCTAAAAAGTTTCAGCTTTTCATTTACTATTGAATTTCAATGGAAGGTTAGGACCCTCAGTGGAACAATGATTTCTCTTGATATCTCTTCATACCTTCAGGCTCACATCCCAACATTTTCTCCCAATTGTTATTACTAAAGCTACAATGTTTACCATATATAACTTTAAAATCCTTTCAAAAACCCTGTTTAAGGAATAGATATATACTTCAAGAAAGTGGATAACAGAGCTATTCCTGAAAGAGTATGTAAATGTTTACACTGTTAAACATTAGGTGTATTTTCCTCTCTGGAAGACATTAGGGAATTTGAAACGTATTTGCAAATTATGTCATTTGCTTCACAAATGCACTATCCACAAACTATCAAAATCTGGAGAAACACATCTAATGGCATACTGGAACTTCTTGTTCTTCCTCTTAAAAGTTTCATAGTAAGTAACAGAAATTTAAACCCTTGTTCAGTAATGAAAGCTAAAGAACATGGAACTGTGAATCACCTGAAACTAAAATGAAGATACGAAGTAGAGCTGCCTACATGCAATAGTAACCTAATTAGTATTACATACATACTGAAAGTAAATAATCTCTTTTCTGTGCATGCTTCTGCACAAAGTATACAGGTATGCCCTTTGACAACAGTTCCAGAGCACATGCTTATTGACTCTGTATAACACAAGACAGAAAATTCACAGACTGTGAACTCCAGGCTTGTTATTTCTCTAAACAGTAGATGTCACTAAGCTTTTTCCTTTTACCACAGGAATTAATTACATTTCATCCACTATTCTCCACTGCAACAGGACTATGCAAGTAGAGAGAATATTATTTATACTATGTAGGAAAGCTATACGACATCATGATCACCACAATAGCTTTCATTAATACTAGCTGTACATTAATTTTATCTGTTTCCATATTCTCTACTCTTTTTTACTTTTCACTTAATTAGAGCCTGTTGCCCTCATGCAGTGAACCAATGTTATTAAAGTGATTTTGCATGAGTAACACTTGTAAATTCCTAAAATTTAGCAACAAAAAAGTAGAAGTGCAGTTAAGCAGAAACAACCCTAACATGAGACCATAACAGTCAAAATACTACAGCTTGCTAAATAGAGTAGGGGGTCTATGAATATTTGCTTACACTTCCTTCAATTGCATTTGCTTTATTTCTAGTAAAGCTTACTCATTTTTCAAGAGGGAATTTTCTGTATCAGGGATATCGTAGATATACACTGTCACAACTCCACAAAGGCAAAAAAATAAGATATTTTTCAGAATATGCATCTTCTGGAACAAAAAAAGACCGAAACCTTCTCTGAAATTTCTCATGAATTGTTTATCACCAAAGAATTTCTCCTGATTTCCTACCATAAATATCATTCTTTCTATAATTAGCTTTTGACACATAAATTTCTCCCCACTACATAGACCCACCGATTTTTCTAATGCAACTTTGTTTTGGTGTTACACACAGTAAGAACAGCTTCAGAACAAGCATAAAATAGATACACTTCTAAAAGAACAGATCATGTAACTAGATGCATTATATAAACTATTTACCACAGCGTCTCAGAGTATTTGGAAGACACACTTTGTATTACCCTTTTGGACCCTCTGATGAGCCTTAAGACCCAAACATGAGTTCAGCATGCCATAAAGACGAGACCATTATCTGAAACGTCAAGGTCCGGATTCATTGTTACTCACCCAAACACATAAGAGCACAAATACCAAGTAACTACTAAGACAGTTGTGCTTTACACATGCTTTAACAAGGACAAGTAATGTTTCCTTCCTAATAAATTTTCTTTTTGCAATTTTTTTGGTCATTCTCCACCAATTATGCTATAAAACCTGGAAACGTAAGGACAATGGAAAGAAAGGAAAGGTACAAAGTCTCAGAATGAGAAGCCCTAGACCATCAGAAAGCAGAGAAACATTAAATGTGGGTCTAGGCTTATTTCCTCACAAAACATTATCCTAAAATTGGTGCTTTTCCTTTCCTTTTATATTTGTATACAATGTAAACACTGCGTACTCCTTGGCAAGGATTTCTTGTGTTCTTTCTTCATGATGTCAAATCACCTTCCCATCCCCTGTGCCCAGGAACCCAGCTCCATGCTCAGTCGCATTCCTTCCCACAAATGCCTGGCAAATGCCTGGAGAGTTTCTTCACCTCCCATCTGTAAACTGCTTCCATATCTCCCCCCCCCACATTCTAATTGTAGAGATTATATCCCAGTAATTTTCAGCCATGTTATCTTTCAGGCATTGAGGTCCTTGGACAAGGAAAGCTGACCAGTTCATGAGAATAAGGATATGATTATATGGGTGTAATTCTTTAAAATCAGTTAATACTGCAAAATATTTAATTTACAAATAAACTTGGATACCATAACAACATTACGCTACTAATTCAGTATTATGACTTTTATTTTCATTAATCTCTTCATGTTACATTAGGGAAATATTGGCTTCTCAGTGTGTCCATGAATGCACTGAATGGAAAACCCAAGTTATGATCTTCTACCCCTCTCCTCACCCCCTTCTTGCCTCCCTTGCCCCGTATCAACAAATCCTTAGTTAGTGTCATGAATTTTCAAGAAAACAAGAATGGTTTTTGGTAGTGTAAAAAATGGGTGTTTTCAGCTACAGATGCTAACTCTGGAAGGTCATTTATTTCAATGCAGTCCAGTTCAGAATGAGGCAGAAGATGTTCCCAGTTAAGCAGTATGTAATATCTTCCATCCAATATAAATCCAGTGACTGTCATTATCAGTTTCCACATGGCAAACAATGCTTTCTTTAATGAAAAGATGGCGCAGAGAGGCCAAGAAACTCTAGTGGCCATGGAAACCCTGAAATCTAAGGAAATCTTTTAAATCATCACATATATTTTTATTGCAATAGTTTATGGTCAACATGGACATTGCATTTTTTTTTAATAATTAGGTCTACAAAATAATTCTACAATAATACACTAACAATTTATCCCTATCTTTAGTTTAACTCTATGTGACATTTTATCATTATCCTAAGTGACATACTGAAATATCAGAGGTTTGAAATAATTCAATATTTTCCCCATTTTACGGGGGACACATAAAGGATGATATTCAAGAGCAAAGTGAATGGGTAGCACTGGGGAAAGTTTACTGTAAAATTAAAATAACTTCATTGAAACCTTTAGCTGTCACTTCAAAGCATTAATACAAAGAATTGTGTTTGGCTGATCATGCTGCATTACCCTGGTGCTATTCAGCTGATACACAGACTGTTTATTAGCTTGATATCAGATTAAATCTAAAGGACATTTCAATTAAATAAGATTAAATGTTATAACTGTCTTATCAAAAGAAAATTCAGTCATGGCAAGAGAAATTTCATTTCCCTCTATTTATTTCATATGAAGTAACTCCTGTTTGCCATTCCAAACTGAGAAAGTCCTATACTAAATTTGCCTCTGGGAACTATTAATTATTAATATTAGCCTCAGAATGACCACAGTTAAACTACAACTTTGTTTTGCACTTGTATGAACAGATGCCTTATAATTTCATATTTAAAAAGAAGAGTAACAAACGGTAGAGACAACTGGTGATGGAAATTCCCAGTGGCAAAAAAATCTGTCCTAATAGCAGTTCAATAAAGTAATGTGCTATTCTTAATAGAAAAAAAAGACACCAGAATTTCCAGTTCCATCATTAATGCATTGATCATTAAGTTACTATAACCATATGTATAATCTACTCCTTATTTAGGTAATGCAAAACACCAAAAATCTCCAATTCAGAAATATATTTCCTATATATTGTGATCACTGACCCCTCTGGTAACAGGTCGGCATCAAGCATAATTCAGGAATATTTGAAAGATAGCACGGTCTTACTGAGATAGCATGGTATGTTGAGATTTACAGTAAACAAAAATGTATTCAGACATTTCTTATATTCTGACCATCCAAATCCATGCATCTGCTACTCTAATTAGAAGTCTTCTGCAGCTGTGGCAAAGCTAAATTTGAGATACTTAATCTGCTTGTAAGAGAGGTCGTGGGGAATTTCAAGACACACAAGGGGAATCAGTATCACCTCTGCAACAAATACACAGTTTGGAAGGAAAAAAATTATCACTCTCCCTTTTAAAATCTTTTGTTATTCATCCATTCCAGAATTCAGTAGGTGAGAGAAACAGATAACAGATTGGAAGGCAGCTCACTTTTTATTGAGAAGCAGTTTCTCATCATAGTTCATATCCACTTACATTACAGCATGCTTAGAATTCACTAATATCTCTAACTTATTATAATAAGTTTATACAATATCAATAGTATTTAATGAAGTGGTAGTAATATTTAATGGGTTTGGATATTTACTTTTTCCCTGTTTCCCTTAATATTGTCAGATCAGAATCATACAAGCTCATTGAAGAAGAAAAATAATCATGTTGCTCAAATAAGATTTCAGACAACCAGAAGTACCAATTCAGAGGTGATTCAACTCGAATTGTAAATGCACTTCTCTAGAATCAATCTACATTTACCAATATGACAGTGGAGATGACTGTAAGTTGCAGAAAAAAAAAAAATCCCTTGAAAACCCTTGAAAATCTATTTTTAAAAGGAGAAACCTGGGATACAATAACATAATATATTCCTATATGAAAAAATAATTTCCTGGAGTGTTTGAAAGCACTGACGCATTTGTATTGACAAATATGGTCCAGAATGGAGTTTAGATAGCCACTGAGGAAAAAAGGGATCTTGTGCAGACGAACTACCTTAACCTCCGTGCACCTTGGAGCACAGAGACAGGCTGTCAACTTCAAGAGTCTTGGTCCAGTGTGTTGTACAGCTGCCCTTCTAGGCCGCAAGCACACACTACTGGGTCATGTCCAATCTTTCATACAGCAGGATCCCCAAGTTCTTCTCCACAGGGCTACTCACAATCCATTAATCCCCTGGTCTGTCTTGACACTGGGCACTGATCTGACACAGGTGCAGGACCTTGTACTTGGCCTTGTTGAACCTCATGAGGCTCACATTAAATTATTAATAAAAAAAAACCAAACCCAAAGCCGTGGTTCTTCATGTATTTGTAAAAGCTCTTAAAAAAGCTAAAAACCAATCTACTTCTCAGATAAAGCATAAACTGTGTGCAGACCACTATCAAGGAGCACAGTAGCTAACAGAAAAAAAAAATAAATATTTTCTGACAGTTTCAGTCAGGTTTATATATGCATTACTGTAGACAAAGCTACAACACAATTTTCCACACTGAGATATTTTTAGGACCTAACTGTATTTTTGATTTTGAAAGGTTGTACTATCAAATGATAAAGCCAGAATAAATCCTACTCAAAATTGCTTCTCTCAATATTAAAATGTATTTCCAATTGACTTCTACCATAATCTGAATTATTTTCCTTACAAAATGATGGTGGTAATGAGAAGTGAAAATAAAACAAACAATAGGTATGTCCAAATTCTCTGAATCAGGTAGCTGCAGCTTCTCGCCTATACTCCTACAGACTGGTTTGGAAACTAAACATAAATTCCGAACAAATGCATTCATCATATGCAAATCAAATACGGGAAAATATACCCATAAATGCTTATTGAACCAACTGAAATTATCAAATCTCCATCTTTATCTTCTGTTTCTAATTGACAGAAAAAATGGAACTATCTAAACAATGTCATGTGGTAAAAATGAAAAGTAAGAAACAATTCTTCAAACTCATGTTAATTAAATGGAGATCAAATGATTACATTCTTCTGTATATATTCAACCACTCCTTTTATTACTTTTAATAACATCTTTTCATGCAGTTTTTTTCTTCTTTTTTTCATTTAAGCCTACTCATTTCTCCTCTTTAAACAGAACAAAGAGAGAGCAAAGAGCAAGTGATATCTTGATGCCTGAGGAGATGAAAATGTGGATCAATCACTCACATGCATTAAGCATTCTAACTGCCAAATTTTCACCTTAGACTTCTAACTACTGAAACACCGTAGCACACAGGAAAATAGAAAAGAAAGAGCACATTAGGTATTGCACTGGCTTCAGTACTGAAAGGCTAAGTTAATATATTATTCAAATAGCAATTTCAGAAAGCTAGTATAGATTTAGGTAGAATTTTAGAATACAAAGGCTAAGTATAGCTAGTATACTTAGTATATATATAGTATAGTACAGGTACACTATAGTATGCTATATAGGTATATAGGTAAGATTTAGGTAGAATTCTAAAATATAAAGGCTAAGTATAGCTAGGATACTTAGTATATATATAGTATATACTTAATATATATTAGTGTAGCTGCTACAACTAAGAAGTGGCATTAAAAGTAACTTAGACTGATGAGCAACCTTTAGTTTCACATTAACAAGTCAAATGCATGCGGCACTAAATTACAGCCACCTAAACTACTAAAAACATATGAGGATCCTGAAAACAATCTGTAAAATAAGAAATAGAATACTACAGAAAAACAACAGCATGAAGCAAAACAATTTTTTTTGCTGCAACTTATATAATAGAAACTATTTCTAATTATGTATTACTCATCCTTCTTAACATTAATCAAAGTAACTAAAGCCTATGAGCTTTAAACAAAATAAAAAACATTCCACTGCTTAGTCCATTCTCTTACATATTTACCCAAGGACCACTTTCAGTTGATGAAGTTCCTGACAAAAAAGGAACAAGTTTGTTGTTCTTCCAAAAAATAACTATTATTTTAACATACTGCTAAATCTTCTTCCTACTACAAACTGATTTTTTCCATTCTAATCTACCTGCTCTCAACATTAAAGGTACTCATTACTAATTTGTCTTACCTGACCTAAAAAAGAGGAAACAAGGCCTCCCAAATTCCTTGTATAGATCATGTAGTCACACAGCTGCACCTTCAGTGCCTGGGTAAGAAGGGGCTGAAACTCCAGTGGCATTCTGAACCCCTGGAGCTTGCTTACACAGCATGAAACAGTGTGATTTTTCCCTGCTAGCCTCTCATTCCCTTATTTTGTGTATTTGCAGCACAGCACCAAGAGTGTTGCTCCCACCACTGCACAACAGGTCCAAAATACCCAGGAAGCAACAGATGCTTGGCGCTTCTGTGGCAGACAGCATTTTCAGATAAATGCATCTCCAGCCACCCCTTCTCCGAAAGCCAAGAAATCATGGATAAATGCTCAGACACCTCAAACAGGGGAACAGACCTAGAAAAATGTTGTGCATGCTAATCCTACTGAAGTGCAGTTTAGCCTTTGGTAAAATTCAGTTTAAAAATTCAAGAGCAACTTTGGTTTTTTGGTGAACATTTGCCAATTAACCTGTATTAGCAATTCAAAAAAACTCTCACTCAGAAGTCCCTCTAAAATTTCCGCTAAAATCATTGATTTTAGCAGAAATTTTACGTTGTTGTCCTGATTCAGAAATTTTCATTATATTTACCTATCAAATTCAGAAGAATTAGCTCATAAATATAATAAACATATATTATGGCCAATCAGATAAAACTGGAAATAATCCGGACTATCCCAGAAAGTACGATTGATAAAATAATACTGGAAATGCATATTTTGATTTATTAACATGTGAGTTTCATAAAAATAAGCCATTTTCCTGAAGTCACTCTTTGCTTGATTGGTTGCTCTTCAAAATTGTATCTTTCTTCAGCATAGGTCTACTAAAAATTTTGTCTCTCCCATTAAGGAAAATGTAGCTCTCTCTGATAATCTCATATGACAATCTGTGATAAGAATAAACAAACTTTGTGAAGATTCTGAAAGTTAAAAAGTAAACACGGTGAAAGAACTCTTTCCCTACTTGTACTACAGTATGCTTAACTCAGGCTGTGTACATTGGCAGGTCTATGGCACTAATGAAACAGATCAGACTATAGCTCTGTTTCCTGACTTGAGATCTGTATGACATTTGTATTCAGCTTTCTAACTGAAAGCAATGATACAATTAAATCTCCACCTGGTAAGACACTGCTAGATATACCTTCTCTCTGAAATATATTCTCTGAATCACTATTAGCTTTTCAAACATACCTTAAGAATAGCTGGTCCTATTCACTGCTAAAACCAAGTGCGCCTCCCAGAGCTACATTGAAGCCACATTGTTTCTACAGCCATTAGAACACTACTAATCCACAGACATGCAGAGATACCTTCTTCCGAGAAATAAAAAAGGGGGAGGGGAGGAAAAAGGGAAAGTATTTCTTAAAAATTAATTTTTTTGGTAAAATTATTTATATTTTGCAGGCATCACTCTACCATTTAACAAATAAATACCTTACTCTTCCTCAGTAATTGCAATTATTAACTAAGACATTAAACAAGACATTAATCCTATTTTTTGCCATGGTGCTTACAACGCTTTTCTGGGAAATCCCAAAAGGAATATTCCAGTTTTATATTGTGTGTTTTGAGGTATTTGTTTGTTTTTTTCCATGTTTCTTTTATGTCATGATCTTGCATTATTTTTCCAATTAACTTGTGTTTCCAAATAATTTTCCAAATTTTGCAGAGTAAGATTACTATTCCATTTAAGCTTCCTTAAATCAAGTTCAACACACACACACAAAAAAAAAAAAAAAAGGCACAAAACCCCATAAATTACACCTATGATAATACTGTCAGATTTTATAAAAAATAAGTTTTTAGGCCCACTGTCACCGGAAGTGTGTTTTTAAAGATAAATCTACTTCTAGACCTGCACAATTGTGACTGCAAAATTCACTGTTAATAAAAACATAAGAGAATACCACTCCTGTCTCAGATAGCAGCATTCATCAGAATGATGCTAAATATGAAACAGACTGATTATGGAAGTGAAGTGGCGCACAGTTCACCTACAAATGTTCTAAACTCATAGCAGAAGTTATGTTTCAACATAACAAACAAAAACTTGCTCTTCAAAATTTTGCTATCAAGTGGATTATCATCATGTTTATGTCTCATATTTCAGCCGTATCAGGGTATGCACTGTCATGTTTTCAGAAAAAAATAGATGGAAATGAAGTACATTCCCTTTGACACAAACTAAGTACAAGCAGTGCCATGGCAAAGTCAAAAGTCAAACTGGAGAAGAAGAAACAAAAAGGCATGGTACGAAGAGACATATGTTACCCCAAGAGCGTAATGCCTAATAACTTTCAGTATCTTAGAGAAAGCAGCATAGGTAATTAATATTTTAATATACAGAACTCTAGCTTTTTTCCCTTTACTATCTGAGAAACCAGTGCATTTTTCTGAAACACAGTCCAAATGTAACTTAACTTCTTTGTTAGCCAGGCTGTGAATTTTAGACGGGAAAGCCTCACAGATTGCTTTCTGCCATGATTCATTGTCACTGTATGGATGACACTTCTTATAATGCAACTATTACTGTGAAAAATCATTATTAACATCTTAATAGCAACAAATGATACAGATCTAATAATATAGTACTTACTTTTACCCAAATGAGCACAATAGTTTAAAATAAGCCAAGCAATCATTATTCCTACTAGAAATAGTCTGCTTTTCTTTCCAATTGCAGGCACAGCCCTTGTTGATAGTATGCATCATATACACTGAAACAGCATTCCCAATTAAGAAAATTATAATAGTATGGGGGAAAAAAAAATCTTTCTTACCTATGTATACAATTTTTAGATTCGAGATATGCCATACCAGAAGCAGCATCCAATGAAAATTTCACCAACTGTTTGGTTTTTAGATCATCCTTCTTTTTTCTCAAAAAGGATAGGAAATCACCTCCTAGCAAAACAGAGGGATGCACAGTGAGACATGACAGATAGTGTACTGGCATTTACTTCTCTTAGGGGTACAAAACCAAACTAAATGCAGCTATTTTCTGAACCCATCAGTTTGAAGTTAGCCTAAGAACAAGGAACTTACCTTCCAAAATGCAGTTTCCCTAACTTTCCTAAATACTAAGCGCTTAAAGTGAAAACTGCACAGCATGTTTCTAATATACCCAAAATCTTCATCAGTGTACATTAAATCCAGATATATATGAAAATTGTTGACAAAACCTACTTTGTGATAAATATAACTAATCACAGAATGGTTGCTGCAGTGGTTTATAAAAATTCTGAATAAAGACTTTAGGTCCTACTAGTTAGATGAGCGTAATTTTAGTTGATCATTTGCATGGGTGTATCTCAAATTCTACACTGATGTGTTTGGAGGGGTAACAAATTGTTTTACTTCTCACGCAGTGTTAACTGCATATTTGACACTGCCAACTGAAGGCAAGCAACTGTTGCTGTGACTTCACAGTCTTCTGCCTTGAAGGAACAAAACTACTCTCCTCTTGTCTGAGGGGGAAAGGGGTCAGTATGGAGTATTTCAAAAAAGGCATTTATGCTTGCAGAATAGTTTCTGAAAACTAAATTAGGACAAAGATAAGTAGGAGAGACATTATACGTCTGCATATATTATATGGAGACATTATACGGACTGCAATGCCATGTTCTGATTGATATTAACTGTATTAAGTATTTTTTCTAAAATATACTTTACTGTTCCAGACAAAATCAAAAAATTGTAATGGAGCTTTCCACATCACATTATTTATTTATTAGAATGTAGCCAGCCATTGGCTCCAGTCTTTGTTTCTCTTCACTTTGCACTGAATTGACCATACTGATCCTCTTTTGCAAATACTGTACTTTTACACAATTCTATTTGCTGCTTTCTTATCAATGTGAAAAGACACTATTAAAAGCTTCATGTGGGATTTTCTTAGAAGACCATTCCTTTTTATATTTCATACTGCAAAAAATAAAATAATATTAAAAGTCTGCTGTTGTGAAGTGTAACTGCAAATGCTCATCTAGTATTAAGTTGGAGTAATTGTAAAATGGATTAGCACCTTAACTGTCAACTGCTCTGTTTATTCTTTTTGCCTGGATTTAGGTATCTTTTAGTACAAATGATCTTGACAGGCTTTATAGGCTGCCCCTTAATGAAACTCCCAGAAAATGAACACCTAATAAACTATAAATAACCAGTTTCCATTTTGCTTATTTTTTTTTTTTTTTTGTAAACATGGTAGTATTACAGGAAAGCCAGAAAACAGACTATTTTCACAGAACAGTATAGTTGAGGCTGGCAGTGATGCTCTGGAGGTCACCTGGTTCAAGCAGGGCCCCCTAGAGCTGGGTGCCCAGGACTATTCCCAGATGGTTTTTGAGTATCTCCATAGATGGAGATGCTAGAACCCCTCTTTGCCAGGGCTCAGTCACCATCGCAGGGAAGTATTGCCTGATGTTCAGGAGGAACTTCCTATAGTTCAGTGTGTGCCTATTTTCTCTCATCCTGTTACAGGGCATGACTGAAAAGAGCCTGGCTGTGTAATCTTTGTACCCTTCCTGCAGGTATTCATATACATTGATGAGACCTCCTGACCCTTCTCATCTCCAGGCTGAACAGTCGCAGCTCGCTCAGTCCTTTCTCTTAGAAGAGCTGCTCCAGTCCCTTCATCATCTTGGTGGCCCTTTGCTGCACTGTCTCCAGTGTGTCCATGTCTGTCTTGTACTGGGGAACCCAGAACTGGACCCGGTATTCCAGATGTGGCCGCACCACTGCTGAGTAAAGGGGAAAGATCATCTTCCTTGATCTGCTAGCAACAGTCCTCCTAATGCAGCCTGTAACACAGGATACCATTCACCTTTCCCATGAGGGCATATTGCTGGCCCATGTTCAACCCTCAGTGTTCACCAGGACCTCCAGGTCTCTTTCTGCCAAGCTGCTTCTCAGCTGGGCAGCCCCTAGCATGTTCTGGCGCCTGAGGCTGTTCCTACCCCTGAGCTGCAGGACTTTACTCTTCCCCTTGTTGAACTGCATGAGGTTCCTCTGAGTCCCTTTCTCCAGCATGTCCAGGTCCCTCAGGATGACAGCACAACCCTCTGGTGTATCAGCCCCTCCTCCCAGTTCAGTGTCATCTGAAGGCGCACTCTACCTATCATCCAGACCATTAATGAAGATGCTGAACAGGACTGGACACAGTATTGACCCCTGGAGCACACTGCTCTTTAATGACCTCTGATTTCCTTAATACTTTGATTCCAGTTAAACAGGTGAATAAATTTACCTGATACATTCTTTCTTCAGTGACAGATTTCCAGCCATTTTTAAAAAGCAGTGCACATAACAGCAAAACAGTCTCTTTAAGGCATATATAGTCTATTTTTCTGTTTGTAAGAGTAACAAAGGGTTTGTATAAACCACATAATCCAATACTATGGATCATCTAGGTATTTAACTACCAGACTGCCAGAATACATTTTTCAAGCACAAGGATGAAAGCAAAGGTGAGTGATCTTTTTTATTCACAATGCTAGGAATTGTCCATTTTGGGCAAGCCAGAACCCCTTAGGAACTACTAAAGATAAAAGATTTTTAAGCTATTAAAAGTTAACCATATGCATTAAAAATGTAGAAATAATACATGTTATAAATTTGTTTCTAATATTTTCAGGCAATCAAATTATGATCCTAATCTTCACCAGTTTTTTTCCAAACAGGATCAAAAGCTGCTCAGTTCCTTGCACTAGAATAAGCTAAACTCGTAAGAGCAGAAACCTGTAACTTCCTAGTGCGAGCCTATCATCAGGAAGTGATTTAGACTTGCTAATTTTCAGTGTTTGTACTGTATTAAACTTTTAGAGTTCTGAGCAGAACCAGCACAATATACCTTGACCTGTATACAGTGTATTTTATGCCTATCATCAAAACACAGTTTAATAAAATTATCCGAATCTGCCTCAGCCTCAATAGTGAAAAAAGTCAGCAAAAGAACGTTTTCAGTATCAGTTCTGTTTTTTTTCTATCTTGGCACAGAGATGACAAAAATGTCTTTTAAATACTCTGTTCAGTATTGATTTGAAAGCATTGTCTGTTGCATACAAAAGAACAAAGCAATAAGCTTGCATAAAATACATCATTTTAGGTCAAATCTGATCCTCGAATCAAATCTTCATTATTGTGATACAAACCCAGTCTTAAATCTGTCCTTTAGCTAACAGAATTATTCTTACTAGTAGATTTTCACTTTTACTGTCTACAGTGGCCAATGTTCCAGTTACTCATCTTCATAGAAAAGCATGCACATGAATACCTTCACTGATGAGTTAAGAGGATTTCACTACAAATCCTTCAGTGTAGAACTGTGGCTATGTAATGTCTTTATGGACTTCTTAAAATATGTTTAAATATAAAATGTCCTAATTCACTATTTGCAGCACATAGTGTTAGAGCATCATCTCCAATATAGTAGCCATTGATAAAAAAGTTTAATAAACAGACCAATTAGACTATGAAACAACTGAAACTAAACTAGATGACTATATACTAGTACTTTCTCTTATACATGAAATTTCCATTGTATTCTACATGGCTACGTGTTATTACAGTTAATGGTATTCACCACTATCAGGAGATAAGGTTTGTCCAACCACTCTAAGTACTACAGAAATAATCAGACCATTACAGTATTATCACCAAACAGAAACTGACTGCCTGTCTGGGGTTTACAGGAGGATAAATAACAGTACAGGAGTGTCTGCCTAATATGATAGAATTATTTTACTGAGTAGGTGACAAAATGTAGCACCTAAGCGGAAGCTCCATGAGAGCAGCCTCTAGTAATTAGATTCCTGAAACACCCCTTCATGTATTTCACTGTGAATGTGAACTATTTCTCCTTATATGCAGAAATTTTAAGTATAACAATACCATGTATCAGCATCTCCTAGTGTTGGCCATACTTCATAGTGTAAACTTCATGCTGTATGTTAAACAGTATTTTATGGCAATGTAACAGTTCCATTAATGGTGCACATAAAAGTAAGCTGATATGCTGCAGGAGAAGAAAAACTACCTGTCATCTGTGACAATAAATCAAAATACAAGAAACACCAATGAAATAATTTCTGACTTTAATGGCATTTATGATCAGCTGTGAGCACATAATTCAGTGTTCTCCTGTAGTGCCCAAAATAGCACCTATCTACTTGTTTTACGCAGTCTTGGCACTCTTCCGAATGCCAAGAGTGTCAATATCCACACTGAACATAATTTAAAAATGGCTTTGAAATTATGGTGCGAAATCTCCCACTTACTGATTTCTAGATATATAGACATACATTATATATTGTATCTCTATGTGGCATCACACAATTTAAATAATGTTATGAATAATAATTATACAAATATGAATGTGTTAATGTAACAGCAATTACTAAGAGTGATATGGAATGCTAAATTATTATTTACATACAAGTTTTAATAAAGTGGGAGAATATTCTTTATTAAACAGCCTTGTTAAGTAGCAGTTTGTTTAAAGAATCCAGTTAATTCTTTTTAAATTCATACATGTATTAATCATGAAGATGCAGCATGCTTCTGGCCCTATCACTTAATGGTCACCTAACATAGAGGAGCTCCATGATTCAGTATTTCTAATTATTTTATAAGCTACTATAATATTACTGAAATTACCTTTATCTACACCTGTAAGCTTTTATAAATTTGGGGATTCATATGGTGAGTCTTCTCACTAATGTTAAGAAATTTAGCATTTCTCTATTGCCCAGTATCTTAATCCCATATACATTACCAAACACAGTTACTTAATACTACGAATTTAAAACAGCAAACATGCATCTGTAGCAACTCTGGAAGATATTTTTAAAAGAAAGTAAGCTATATGACAAACTATTAAAAATTAAAGGTTTCGAATTGCTGAAGTATACATTTCCTTAAAACCATGTGCCTTCACTTTTGAGCTAATGGATCACTTGTATGTAATGCAGTATTTTTTAGCTGCATACAGAGTACTGTTGAAAGATTTAGTTAAGACTTCATTTTTCCTATTAAGCAAAGCAAATAAAAGTGGAAATGTGTGCATGCGAAGCCAAGAGATGAAAGAAGGGCATACATCAAGAGCCAAGCAGCAACAAAGAAATAAATAGAGATGTTGCTTGCAAAGGACTGCAAAGAGGATGACTTTTTAGCAGAAAATCCTTTGATGAGACCACATCTTGCACTGTGGAAATGTGGAGATGTGCAGGAGATGACTCACTATCACAAAATAACTAAACTACAGTAAAAGGAAGAAGGTTACAACACATAATGTGCTATTTCACTTCGTTTAATTGGGATGACAGACTATAGACATATAATACTGAAAATGAGGAAAATACTGATAATGGTCAGTATTTTGGACTTGTGGTGGATCAAGTAGCTACAGTGTGAAGCAAATGATCCTACCACATTAAGTAGTTATTCCCAAATGGTATAAAAGCCTGTGAAAAAACAAGAGTGTCACTATTTGCCAAGAATGAAGCAGAATCATAGCAAGAAACCAAGAGCCACCATTCCTTGTCTTCTATGCTGCACAAAATAATGCTGGCTAGACTTCTTGGATGCTTATGTTTTGGCACTGTGGCTATAAGAATATAGGACCATAGGAGTGGGCAGATACAACCTACTTCAGAAATTAACTAAAAGGAAAATCAACTTCCCGCAGGAAGTGTTCCATTCTGTTTTGTTTCAATAATTCCTATAATCAGACTATGGTTAAAAACCAATAATCACTAGCCTTGAAAAGGATTCCAGATTAGAAAGTCATGTCAGCCCATGTGAAGCATATACAAAGAACAACACTTTTTTAATCTACAGAAAAACAATAAGCATATTTTTAAAAGCAGACACATTAAATAATACATATTTTTACTTAAATGTTGTTTCAGGCAAAGCAAAAACAATAATGTGAAAGAACACCAATAAATAATAATTAGGAAATAAGATGCATATAGAAGTTCTTGCAGGTACGAAAACACTCCACTGATTTTTTATGTTCGGGGTTTTTTTATTCAGTTTTCAGATTTTCCAGTTTCATCTACTTGCCGGTATATTTTTGTACAATCTCAATACAGAATACAGTATCATCGAAGCCTAAAATAATTGAAAATATAAAAACCAAACTCTAATCTCAAATGTTACATTAAAAGAAGAGGGCTTCTGATTTTGTTTTATCATATAGAGAAGCTCTGAGCCTGAAGAAGTTTTTAATCACTACCACCTACACCCCAACAAAGGAATCTAACTGCTTCCTCTGTTAATATTTTCACAGTTGAAAACCATGCAGCAAATTGGAAGGCAGGGGCCCATACGAATGTACAACACAAAGAAGGGAAAGGATAAAGAATAAATGAGGTCTATATATCTGCATGTGTGTGTATAAACCCAGAAAGCTTGAGAAGGTGAAGGTGGACATACATATACACAGTGAAGGAATCCACAGAAGGATGACTGGTTCATAGGGTGACATGCCCAACAAGGGAGAAGGTGCAGAGGTAAGAACCATGGCAGGTTGCAGAGAAGTAGAGACAAAGAAAAACAGAAGCTGGAAGCTTAGCTGAGCACAAGAGGAAAGGAGAAGAGAAAGTGTAGGGCAGACAGAAGGCGGCTTTAGCAACAGCTAGGTATTGAGCCAGATAATTTATCTGAATAGAAAAAAAAAGAAAAAAAGGAACTGAATGGAAAACAAAGCCAGTCACTATCACTATTAAAAATCTGCACCTTATCTCTGATTTCAATTTGGCTAGAATTTGATCTTTTTTTCTTTCTGCTGCATTGATTTTTCACCAGCACGCAGTAAAGATTCAGGATGTGACTGCAAGCTAGGACACGAGCTGAAACTTGCTGGCAAAAGTGCACAATACAACCATGGCAGCAGATCATGCAAAACTTTTTATTAAAAGTTTTAAGTGATGTCTGACAAGAAGCAATTGAGGAAAAAAAAAATCTCTATAGAGATTTCAGTCCCTCCAGAAGCAGGAAAGAGAAAAAACCACCACCAAAGTTGAAAACACAGCAGATGAACCACACAACATGAAACTAAAAGTTCCCATTTTTTTCACGATTGATAAACATTTGTATGAAACTGGCTGCACCTCAGAGACAGCTGGGACGTTAGGCTCAGGTAAGCCACAGCATACATGTACTTTAGCTACTCTTAGCATTAGCTCTCCTTTATTCAACATGATAATTCATATAGCAGAAAAGCTCAGAAAATACAGGTATTATTCCAACAAATAAATTATACATACCTCAGCCTCAGCACTGAGACTTCGGTTACAAACGGGTTTGTTGACTTCAGTGCAAGTAACAGCAAAAATATATGGAATTGGTTGTGATTTGGCGCTATACCCTGAGGTATCACTACATGCAGAAAGTAAGAGCAATTCTACGAAAGTCAGTGAAGATTTAGCAGGCTGCATCAGGTATACTACAGCACTAGCTATAATCAATCTGTAGGTATTTCTCCACTTTATGCTGTATAGCCTTCTCTTCTGACAAAGGCCAAAATGAGGGCCTGACAGGCCAGGCAAGATACTGGACTTTTATTTGCAAATGCTTCTGACCTAACACACCTTGCTGGATTAAAAAGTGCTGTAACATACAGAAAACAGCAATGGAGTCACCTTTATTTCAGAAGAGATGGGAGTAAGTAGCCAAGCTGGACCAAAGACACCAGGAAGCAGGTCAGACACCAAGAACAGGGCTCAAAGATAATCACAGAGCCTGGGTTAAGAATGGCTTATCAAATCCTGTTACAGGCAGTAAAGAAGTGGCTATGGTCTTTCTGAACATGCATGGGAGCCAGCGTAGCTGGTAGTGCTGCACCCAAGTTAATAAAATCTGTCACTTCTGAATAGTTTCTGCATCAGTGGCATAGGCAATTTGCATCTCGGATGATTCAGTACAAACCTCAAGAGATTACCTTATCCAGTTGCAAAGATGGGTGCTATATGACCTTCCTGAACAACACTTTGAAAGCTAGCTACGTACATCTAGATATAAGATGAGCACACATAGTTGAAAACTAATTCAGGCACCTTCCCATGCTATTAGATTACTGGATGTTTTCATAGCTGTTTATTATACACAAGCAGAGCTCAACTTGTTTCCAGCTGCAAATGTTCAGCAGATTCACTTAATGTAGGTCAGCATAAGCCTAAGTAAAACAAGTAAAACTCCATGTCCAGTAAAGTTAAGGGATTACTTTTTTTGCAACCCTGTATCCATTTTCAAATAGGAATTCTATGATGGTATCAGGAATGCACACTAATATTACAGAGAAATGTCAACAATGCATTTAGTATTAAGAGTGAAAAATGCCAATAAATGCCCACTGGGGAGTGGGCATCTGCATCATACTAAGAGCACATCTCTGACAGAACAGACTAAATAAGCCTGTGGTCACAAATGGATTTGGAGACGAAGAACAACACCTGAAAAACTGTTCAAAACTGTATGAGGTAAGGATGTGGAACAGAAAGGAGATCTAATTTTCATAATATTGTAACATATATGCATAATGTATTGTATCATCATAATTCATATGCTAGAGAAAATTAATTTAAAACTCAACAGACAAACCAGACTCTTGAATTGCTTATTGCTGAATGCCTGACACAGAAAAAAGAAAATGGTTTCAAAATATTTCTGTGGATGTAATTTTAACTATATTAATTATAAAAATGCTTATATATATAGAAACCTGAAACAGAAAGTAGGCTATCAGCTTGCAATTAAACAGTCCAATGTCTAAAACAAGAAGGTCACAAAACAATACAACTACAAATTCCTTTTACTACTTTAAATCAACTATTGGAATATATAAAGATGTTTGCATCTATTGTCAGTTAGACTAATCCTTCCAGAATGAGCTGGTGCAGGTGTGATGATGGTGCTTATCTTGACAACCTGCGCAGACTCTTTTCGCTGGAGGGACTGTCCTGGGTTCAGCAGTAGCAATCATTTTTCTCCTTCTTAGTAGCTGGTGCAGCACTGTGTCTTTGGATTTTGGTCTGGAAACAGCGGTGATAACACCGATGTTTTTAGCTACTGCTTAGAATGTTTAGACTGAGCAAGGACTTTCTGAGCCTCATG